>OX030948.1:49518120-49672411 GCA_943735915.1 Pherbina coryleti | reverse complement strand
GATAGAGATAGAGATAGAGATAGAGATAGAGATAGAGATAGAGATAGAGATAGAGATAGAGATAGAGATAGAGATAGAGATAGATATAGATATAGATATAGAGATAGAGATAGAGATAGAGATAGAGATAGAGATAGAGATAGAGATAGAGATAGAGATAGAGATAGAGATAGAGATAGAGATAGAGATAGAGATAGAGATAGAGATAGAGATAGAGAAAGAGATAAGATAGAGATAGAGATAGAGATAGAGATAGAGATAGAGATAGAGATAGAGATAGAGATAGAGATAGAGATAGAGATAGAGATAGAGATAGAGATAGAGATAGAGATAGAGATAGAGATAGAGATAGAGATAGAGATAGAGATAGAGCTAGAGATAGAGATAGAGATAGAGATAGAGATAGAGATAGAGATAGAGATAGAGATAGAGATAGAGATAGAGATAGAGATAGAGATAGAGATAGAGATAGTGATAGAGATAGATATAGAGATAGAGATAGAGATAGAGATAGAGATAGAGATAGAGATTGAAATTGAGGTTGAGGTTGAGGTTGAGATTGAGATTGAGATTGAGATAGAGATAGAGATAGAGATAGAGATAGAGATAGAGATAGAGATAGAGATAGATATAGAGATAGAGATAGAGATAGAGATAGAGATAGAGATAGAGATAGAGATAGAGATAGAGATAGAGATAGAGATAGAGATAGAGATAGAGATAGAGATAGAGATAGAGATAGAGATAGAGATAGAGATAGAGATAGAGATAGAGATAGAGATAGAGATAGAGATAGAGATAGAGATAGAGATAGAGATAGAGATAGAGATAGAGATAGAGATAGAGATAGAGATAGAGATAGAGATAGAGATAGAGATAGAGATAGAGATAGAGATAGAGATAGAGATAGAGATAGAGATAGAGATAGAGATAGAGATAGAGATAGAGATAGAGATAGAGATAGAGATAGAGATAGAGATAGAGATAGAGATAGAGATAGAGATAGAGATAGAGATAGAGATAGAGATAGAGATAGAGATAGAGATAGAGATAGAGATAGAGATAGAGATAGAGATAGAGATAGAGATAGAGATAGAGATAGAGATAGAGATAGAGATAGAGATAGAGATAGAGATAGAGATAGAGATAGAGATAGAGATAGAGATAGAGATAGAGATAGAGATAGAGATAGAGATAGAGATAGAGATAGAGATAGAGATAGAGATAGAGATAGAGATAGAGATAGAGATAGAGATAGAGATAGAGATAGAGATAGAGATAGAGATAGAGATAGAGATAGAGATAGAGATAGAGATAGAGATAGAGATAGAGATAGAGATAGAGATAGAGATAGAGATAGAGATAGAGATAGAGATAGAGATAGAGATAGAGATAGAGATAGAGATAGAGATAGAGATAGAGATAGAGATAGAGATAGAGATAGAGATAGAGATAGAGATAGAGATAGAGATAGAGATAGAGATAGAGATAGAGATAGAGATAGAGATAGAGATAGAGATAGAGATAGAGATAGAGATAGAGATAGAGATAGAGATAGAGATAGAGATAGAGATAGAGATAGAGATAGAGATAGAGATAGAGATAGAGATAGAGATAGAGATAGAGATAGAGATAGAGATAGAGATAGAGATAGAGATAGAGATAGAGATAGAGATAGAGATAGAGATAGAGATAGAGATAGAGATAGAGATAGAGATAGAGATAGAGATAGAGATAGAGATAGAGATAGAGATAGAGATAGAGATAGAGATAGAGATAGAGATAGAGATAGAGATAGAGATAGAGATAGAGATAGAGATAGAGATAGAGATAGAGATAGAGATAGAGATAGAGATAGAGATAGAGATAGAGATAGAGATAGAGATAGAGATAGAGATAGAGATAGAGATAGAGATAGAGATAGAGATAGATATAGAGATAGAGATAGAGATAGAGATAGAGATAGAGATAAAGATAGAGATAGAGATAGAGATAGAGATAGAGATAGAGATAGAGATAGAGATAGAGATAGAGATAGAGATAGAGATAGAGATAGAGATAGAGATAGAGATAGAGCTAGAGATAGAGATAGAGATAGAGATAGAGATAGAGATAGAGATTGAAATTGAGGTTGAGGTTGAGGTTGAGATTGAGATTGAGATTGAGATTGAGATTGAGATTGAGATTCAGACTGAGTTTGAGATTCAGATAGAGATAGAAATTATTTCCGCTACGACAGCAACGCGTCGGGTACCAGCTAGTAGTTTTATACTATTTTTGATATATGGTGTCATAATTGCACCGATTGTCAAAAATAGTACAATATTAAGGAACGAAAAAAGAAAATAAAGTAACCATGCTAATAGCATTAATGGACGCAGCTGTTTTAACATAGAATACGTTATAGGGGGGTGTTGATCTGGAGCAAAAATAATAGAAATCAGATTACGCCATCAGAGGCAGAAAAAGTTGCACCGTTCTGCGCAAGACGTTAGGTCTTTCGTGACGTAGATAGGAAAAGATTCTTTCTCTGTTCTTCTCACTGATTTTCTGTTCGTGCAAGAAAAGACGAAAGATAGTGCGAAATAGTTCTGTGCGATTTTATTTTTTTCAGCTACAGTTGTTTTTTATGTTTTGCTCAGTGAAAAACAGCTGATTTTGACAATGGGTCGATCATGACATAGGCAGACATGCGCATGGCATAATCCTGTATTTATTATTTTTGAATAACAATGTTAGCAAGGTTGCATAGAAGCTGCGTAAAGCCTTAAACAGTGCGTAACTAAACAAGCGTTTAAAGGTTATTTAAGGAAATCTATTGAATAAGGCTGTGAATGACTAACGTATTCTACGTCTGACCTATGCGCCCGTGTTATCTAACACAGGCTTGAGCTTTTTTTTTACCAGCTTAGTGATAGTGAAACATGTCTTCACTATCACTTCAGATTTTAGTGATGGTGTTATTTTGTTGCACTACAACTAAATTAATTGTTAGTGACTAAATCTGCACTACACTCAAATAGTGCAAAATTTGAGCAGTCACTACATGAAAGCTGCAATTAAAAATGTTTCCACTCAACTTTCAAACATTACTGGTTTTGAAATTATTTAAGCCAGACTCGAATAAAAGAAAATTCTATAATAATAAAATATAATTTTCTAAATGGGCTAACAATTTTGAAATTTCAAATTTATATAAGTGCAATTATTCAAAATAAACTGTTGAACTTTTCTTTCCATTGAGTGAAAACTTTCTGTGTTCCAATACCATAAGTGCGGGTATTTTTTTTGCACTATTAATTTAAGTGCAAAAAAACAAAGTTGCACTCAATGAATTTTAGTGAAAAATTTTTCACTATCACTATCACTAATGTATAGTGGGGCTAATATTTTTGAATTCATCAGTCAACACCACTTGAAAGTAATAAATTATTTTTCAATATCAGCTGAAGCTGAAACTTTAGTGCACTACCCCCATCACTGTATTCAACTAACATTCCACATTAATTTCAACATTCCTTTTAACATTTTATTTATAACACAGCCTCATTATATCGCTTGAAATTGTTCAATAACATGAAATTTAAATGAAATAAAATTTTTCATTTTCGTATCTCTAAATTAAACCGTTCTTAATTTAAATGCATACCTTCATTTCGATTTCGTAAATACATTTCGTTCCGATTTCGTAACTACATTTCGTTACGATTTCATAATAACATTTCGTAACGATTTCGAAAAGATATATCGTTCCGATCTCATAACTATATTTAGTTACGATTTCGAAACGATATTTCGTTCCGATTTCGTAACGAAATATAGTTACAAAATAGTTACGACACCTCTTCACGAATTCGTGTCAACCCCTTCATACGATTTTCTTTACTATTTCGCAACGAAATCGGATTCCGAAATCTGAAAGATACCGAAATATTCGAAACGAATTCGTCACGATTTCGGAACTTTTGGTTTGTTGGGATATTATGTTTTTAAATTGTTGTACGCTAAAAGACCTTTTCTGATCTTACTGTACTTATTCTTAAGTCCAATAAATACAAATACAAATACAAAAAAAAGGGTATTTTTTCATTAGTGTTTTATGAGTACGGAATAAAAAGAATCCTAAAGGAGTCTTTGATAAGATTTTAAAATGATTGCTCAAAAATAAGACTCTACAAAGAGTATTTTTATGCATATTTTATGAGTACGCAATAAAAAGAATAGCAAAGGAGTCTTTGATATGATTCTTTAATGATTGCTTAGATATAAGACTCTAAAAAGAGTATTTTTTATATGCGTGTTTTATGAGAACGATATATGGCAAAATTTGGAAATATTTTTAGTTTTATTATGAATATTATTAAATAAATAGAAAAATGGCACATACGATAATTTCGCGCAAAGGCGTTTCTGAGGTTTTAATAACATCATATCAATGTCAGAAATTAGTGTTTACAAAGAGTTTTTACACCATTGAAGACCCTTTAACATGAGACTTATGGCTCTTAAAATAATAAATTCTATGAGTTCTGAAAGAGTCTTTATATGAGTCTTTAAAGATTCTATTACATGATTCTTAAAAAGAGTTTTAAATATGGCTCTTAAAAGAGTCTTAACTTTGAATCCAAAAATTCTAATTTATATGAGTTTTAAAAGATTCTTTATTTCGAGTATTTGAAGAGTCTTTATTATGAGTCTTAAAAGTGCATTAATTTTGAGTTCAAAAAACACTAATTTATATGAGTTCTAAAAGAGTCTTTATTGTGAGTCCTTAACATGAGTCTTAAAAGAGTCTTAATTTTGAGTAAAAAGGGGACAAAGCAGTCATTATTAAGAATCATATTTTAAAGCCCACAATCGATGAAAATGTACCCATAAAAGAGTACAGTAAGAGAAAGAGTATAAAAACTCATTTATATGAGTCCTTAAAGAGTCTTTTAAGAGTCATAATGTTTGCTGGGTAGTCTTGAAAAAGAAGTACAATCTGGAAGCCACATTCATTCCTTTTCGAATGATACCTTGCAAAATAAATCGATTGCATAGTTTTTCCAAGAAAAATCCAAAAGTAAAAGGGTCACCGCTGTCCCAGTGGTCGTCAAAGGGTTAAAAACATTGAAAAACACTTTAATTAAAAGTTTAACTCAAAACGCTTGTTCAAAGTGCTTAACCAAGGTTTATTTTAAGTTATTTATTAAAATTTATTAAATTAAAACTTAAAATTTATTCCAGGAAAAATGCAACTCGAATATTTACTGAACAAAATTCCAAAATAGTCCGATAGAATTACTCAATGCAGACAATTATTTCACATTTTGCATTAAGTGCGCCACTGTAGTGCCAATGAAACAATTTAAAGGCAATTTCTTTGTTGTTATTTTTTATGGTTATTTTTTTCTTTTATTTTTTATAAATTAAACTCAACACTTTGCATAATTTTTTTAACGCTGCATAATTATTTGGCTTTATTTATTAAGTGAAAATTATTATTGGCTACAATAAGCTGGGTGAGACAAAAATGGTCTGTAGGATGAAAACAAAAAAATTAAAAATCAACAAAAGACAGCTACAACAACAACGGTGGCAACAACAACAATTAAAGCAACAGAAAAAATTATGGTCAGCAAGTAATAAATCATGGCTAAAAGAGATAATAATGGGAAAAGGCCGTGTTCACAGCTTGAAGCTTGTGCTTGTATGTGTATATTAAGCCAATTTGCTAGATGAGTGTGTGTGTATGAGTGTGTGTGTTTTTAAGCCTAGCTGTCTATACATAACAGCTGGGCCGCCAATGCTGCATATAACATGTATTGTTGTTGTTGACTGTTGACAATTGGCTATTGTTTTTGTTTTTTAATATTTCTCCATTTTTTTATTTTTTTTTTTCATATTGCCTGCAATTATGTGTGTGTGTCCAGGCTTGTTGACAATAAAAATGAAACGCCAACAATGACGAGTCGCACAACTGGGTGCATTTTATCATTTGTGTTATGCACTCAATAATAATAATAATAAAAATTATAACAACAACAAAAATTATAACCATAATAATTTGTATTTATGTGTGTATGCGTGTAAATGTGCTTGAGTATGCATAGCGCGGCGATAACTCACGCAGTTAATGAGCAAAATAAACTTAAGTTGATATCAATAATTATTGCATGACGCCGTTTTTCTTTTTTTTTTAATGCATAAGCATGTGAAGAGTTTTCAAATGATATGCTTTCGAAAAACAAATCGATAGTTATTTAATTGTCCTCTTCAACAAAGTGATTTCAATGTGTACTGTAAATTATATGGAAGTATTTTAATAGCATTTTTTTTTTATTTTAATTCGGCCCATTTCAAACATTTTTATATTTTTTAAATTCTTTATAGGTCGTAAGGCTCATCACCTGAAAAGTTGAAATGGTAATGAGTAAAAACAAATAAATAACTTTAATGACATTGTATTGAAAAATCAGAGTCGATGAATTTTTTTAAAATTCCAACTCTGACTTCGCACAAGTGGCGAAAGTCCATTTTTTTAGGGAAATAGAGTTCAGTACATAGGAGTGAAGAGAAAAATGTAACCTATTTACGACTCCTGGTTAGAAATTCCTAGCTTACGTTATATATGAATGAAATGTAATACTTGTTATTATTCTGCCAAGTTACATAATTTTTTTCAGTACACAAGTGGTGTAAGTTCACAATTTTACGGACAGTTAATGTCTGAAGGAAATTGTCAAAGGCTCATTCGCCCATACGCCAGAGAACCCTGGTTCAATTTCCATCTGACATAGAATTTTTTCTCAATTTAATTAATTTTTCGGTTCGGCCGTCACTCTCTTACATACCTTTGACCCAACTAAAATTAATTATAATTGATTACAAAAATCATCTAAAAAAATCAGTATTATCTACAAAAATCACTTTATGAAAAAATGGCTACCCTCTTCTATTGGAAAATATTAAATATTTAAGAGCGAAAGTCACGAAGCGAAAGTGGAAACGAAGTGGTCACACGGCTGCTCTTAAGTTCGAGTGTGAGCAATCACGGCACCAATCGCGCGAATAGCTTTTTCGTGTCCAAATATTCGTGTAAAATGTGATGTGCCCGCTCAGTTATGATGCCTACGGCCTCAGTCATCTTACGCACTTACATTCTGCTATCGTCTAATATTATTTTCACCTGAACTTTCAGTGTCACTTGTCACTCAACCATTTCTTAACCATTGAAATTGATGGTTTAAAACAGGGATTGCCAAAGAGTGATTTTTGAAGAGTGCAACAACAATTATAACAAAAAACCAACAACATCAACAAATCGTTAAGCTAGGTCCACACGATACAACGGCTGTACAATCGCTCATCGTACAGCAGTTGGCTAATTTTACCATTCGACCGTGCAATATTGCAATAACTTCGTCGCACGCTTGCATCCAAACGATACAATAATCGCACACAACCGTCAAATAGCAGCCGATATTGGTACAACCGTTGTATCGTGTAGACCTAGCTTTAGATGCGTAGTACAATAAGAAATTAGTAACAAATAAAACACAAACAAAAAGCAGTCGGTGACGAAACCATACGCAAAATTACCAACAAGAAACCTTCAGCGTAGCAAGAGTTGTACGCGATCGCATGCGCTATATATACCAACAACGACAAGAAGAAACAACAACAAACACACGCTGTTTGGTTGCGGTGCAGCTGCGCCTGTGAACGATTCGGCGAATTACAACAATCATAGAAATATTGAAGTTGTTGTAATAGAGTGGAAAGAGTGGAAAGAGTTAGGCGATGGCAATCGCTGGTTTAAAACTTAGTAAATCCAAAGCTTAGTTTGAAAACAAGTTCCTAATTATTTGATGCAAACCTCTTCATTAACCCATAAATGATAACTTGTCAAGAGATCCCTATGATACCATGTATGCGTTTGAAGATATTTAGGATCAAAGATCACCGAAAACGGTCATTCGCTTATATCTCCGCTCCTCTTTGTAGGACAGAAAATATGCCCAGAACAAAATTGTAAATCAGATAATTCTCTCCAAAAATGCCCTTAACAGTTTTAACATAAAACAAACAGTTTCCACGCTATGCGGTTAGATATGTTTGAATAACGCAAAGTAGAAATTTCATACTAACTTTGAGCAGAGCGGAGATATAAGCAAATGACCGATTTTGGTGATCTTTGAACCTGAATATCTTCTAGCGCATACATTACAAGTTGTTATTAATGAGTAAATGAAGAGGTTCGCATCAAAAAAATTAGCCCTTAATGTTTTTGGATTTCAGAAAAAAAAGTCTGACAATGAAATATATAAACCCTTGGGCGCAGTCAAAAGTTATGTCGCAGAAAAAAACTAAAGATGTAGAAATTAGTTTTTAACCGTAGTTTTCAAAAATATATGAAGCTCATGAAGATTTTTTGCTTCCATACATTTCGTTCCACTCTAATGTACATCGATAACTCCTAAAGCACTTGCCGATTTTCCTAATTTTTTGTCAACAGATAGACACCATTAACGCGGAGGTCCTTTTTTTTGAAAAAGTGGACAATATTCGACAAAGGGGCGTGTCACTATTAGAAAAACCCTGTATTTCAGTTAATATTGACACTAGGGCTATGTTGCCAGAAAAGCACGATAAATAGTGTTTATGGTATTTTTCAACGATTGTGGGATGTGGGAATTCCCATGGTATTTTGTGGTAAAAATCTCTCGCGTGGGAATAAAAATACCACATGTGGGATATTTACCACGCGTGGGAAAAAAAATACCTCAAAATACCATAAAATACCTCAAATTACCACAAAATACCATAATACCTCAAAATACCTCAAAATACCACAAAATACCTCAAATTACCACAAAATACCTTTCAAGCATTTTATACGCTAAGAGCTTATCGAAATCAAACTACACAACAGAAGTTCACTTTAATGAAATCCACTATGAACTTTATAATAGCGAAATGTATAAAAATTAATTTATTTAAGCTATGAACATATCAATTTAAACTAATTTATTACGTGTATATTTTTATTTAATTAATATTTAGAAAAAGAACTGAATTAATATGCTTATTATGTTTTTAATAAATAAAGAACTGAATAATATTTAAAATCAATGTTTTTTATTGAATATGGTCAATTCTTGGTAATTATGTTATGATGTTGTCAGAATCAATTTAGTTTACTGCATTTTGGTATGTTTTGGTAATTTGAGGTATTTTGAGGTATTTTGAGGTATTTTGTGGTATTTTGAGGTATTTTGAGGTATTATGGTATTTTGTGGTAATTTTGAGGTATTTTGAGGTATTTTGAGGTATTTTGCGACTGTGGTAATTTATGGGAATTAAGTGTGAGAAAAAGAGAATTTTGGTGGTAATTTCATCTGGCGACACTGCACTAGGGTACTAAAGTTTAGTACATGTGAAGGCAGAGTTATTAAAAATTACGGTCTATAAAGTGGGCGTTATTTGACAAAGGAGTGTGACAATATTAAAAACACACTGTATATCGAATAATGTTGACACTAGGGTACTCAAATTTTGTGCATGGGTAGGCACAGTTACTACAAATTATGGTAAAAAAGAGGGTGTTATTCAAGAAATGGGTGTGGCAAGATTATAAAAATACTATATCTCAGTTAATATTGACACTTGCATACTAATATGTTGTATGCAGATAGGTGGGTAGATAGAATCATTACAAAAGTGGGCGGGATTGCACATAGGGTGTGTCACCTTAAGGAAAGTACTATATATCAGTTAATATTGATACTTGGAAACTGAAATTTGGCACAGGGAAAGGTAGAATCACTATAAAGTACGACAAAGTTTCCTGTTTAAAATTTTCCTGAAAAATACTATGACATACATATTCTCTAAAAAAGAAGGAATAAAAGCTTTTTAACAAAAAAACAAAAAAAAAAACCGACTTCAAAATCACTACAAAGTAAAAAATTATTTTAAATAACTTTTCCCATTAATTTCTTGGTCAAATTTTAAAAGTTATTTATATGTATTATACTATTGGAAATCTTATCATTTCCATTTTTTCTAATTTGTTTTATTATCATCAATATATTAAGTGCTTTATGAACATAAAAGCTTTGAAGTCGGCGCTAATCTTTGACACACAATAATGATCTCTTACCATCCCTGCACTATTTTAAACTTTTTATTTGATGCTATGCTGCATTGGTGGCATTGTAGTAGTTTTAAAAGCTTTGTACACATAAACATTCTCACTATACTGGCTTGAGTGAGCTTGTAAAGCTCATATTGAATATAATATAGTGAGCTGCATAAATAATGCATGGACACATTGGCTACATTCAGCGTACTCAACAATTGCCAACTGAAAGAAAAAAAAAATCGCTAAAAAGGTTTTATATTCATAAAGTTATTAATATTTTTATGATAATAAAACAAATTAGAAAAAAATTAAAAAAACAGATTTCGTCTTAGTAAGATAAGCGCTGAATTTAAAGTTTTTATGTTCATAAAGCAATTAATATATTGATGATAATAAAACAAATAAGAAAAAATGGAAATGATAAGATTTCTAATGTTATCTATATATATAAAAATAAGTTGGATTGTGTATGAAATTGATGTTCTCTGTAATGCGCAAACCGATTTCGTTTCTGAAAATTCCCCATGAAAGGTCACGTCAATACGAAGGTTTTTATGTACAAACGGTGTTTGTTTGTATATTGGTTCATGAATTATAGGCATTTTAGTGAACTTATACAACAATACAGGTGTGAACAAATACAGGTGCGCACATATGGTGTATATGGGAAAATATTTGCAAGGGAAATTGGAAATAAATGGAATATTGGAATAATTTGGCAAGTCTCACTTTAGTTTGCATTTGCGCGAAAAATATAGAAATAGTAAAAATGTTCCATACCCGCTTTTACCGCCCACAAATCAACAAAAATGCTATATTTAAGACGGGTTTGGTCGTATTAGACTAAAATTTGGTAAATAAGTTCGTATGGTTACTGTCGGCACCTATACTAAAACTGGGCGTGGTCTAACTATATATATACGCCCACTTTTTAGAAATCATTATTATTCCTGAGTTGTATGTGTTTTGGTAGTGAAACTTGATATGTAGATGCTATGGTCCCAAAAGGCAGTTACTATATATTTGAGCGAATATAAGACAAGGGGGAATTTGGCCACACAGGCCAAATTTATGATATCGAATTCCTTTGGAACTAAATGCCGTAAAACAATAAAGGTCTTTCTACTGAAAAACTGGCACGGGCATGTCTCCACCCATATAATCCAAATTTACGATACAGAAAAGCTATAGAAGGAAAAGTCACAGAACATTGAAACTCAGAATGTAGATACCATTTGGTGATGTCTTTCTACGAGAAAAGGTGACATGCATTGGACAAGAGGGTGTGTCTCAATCCATACAAACCAAATTTATGGTACAGAAAAGCTATGGAAGTAAAAGGCAAAGAACAAAGAAGTAGGAATGAAGTTACTACTTGGTAATGTCCTGCTACTGGGAAATGAAAAATGCAAAAAATTTACAATAGAGAACGCTGCTATAGACTCCGAAACTATTGAGCCGATTTAGCTCAAATTTGCGTAGTAACTATGGGGTCATTCATAAATTAGAGAGATTTTAAAAGGGCATACTTTTTCTTTGCTTGCTTTTCGACAGTTATTCTTTCTTTTTTCGAATATTTTTTAATCAATTAATTTTTTTATTTAGGATCGAGCCACATGTCATATAGTGCATTAAACAATCGACTGACGCGTTTGGCAAATGCGTTATTTTTAGAAATGAACCCGTCAATTGGCCATCTTCTTTGGTGTTATGTGAATTCTTGTTTTATGCAAAGAAACCAGCAACCATGGACGCCTGCGAAGACAATATTGTGCAGTTGATTATCGAGATACGGCCCCGAAAAATTGAATTGAAAATTCTACTCCTCTAATTTCATCTACAACTTATCATCTTTCTCAGTTAATCGTTCATCTTTCTCAGTTAATGGTTTAAATATTGATTTTCACCTATGTGAAAGATTAAGCTCTTGCATGCAAAAGGTTGGAATGAGGATACTTACCTTTGAGTGGGTATATGCATTGTAGAGAATGTTCCAGACAAGATTTTGAAAAATTTTGAATAACATGAAGGGTGACGTGTGATCATTATGACATATTAGTTCATACTTAAAGTGAATTTAAAAAAAAGGTAATGAAAAAAATAAGCATTTATTATTATTATTAGTAGTTTATTTTATTTTGTTTTGATTTTTATTTAAGGATAAAATTTTTATAATTTGAATATATTACATAACACTTTTATAGTACTTCATTTAGTTAACTTCAGTATGTATAACAGTATCTTTTTAGTGTTGAAAGATTTTTTATCTTTTTTTAATTACTTTAAAAATAAGGTTCTTTTTTGAAATAATTCATTAAATCTACTAACATTAAGTTAAATATGTACATTCATATGTTTAAGCGCTAAACTAGTTTAAATGCTTAATTTTTCTATCAAGGACTGAAGCGATTGACTGTTCAAACAGTTGTTGATATGCTTAGACAAAACGTTTTGTTTTTTTAATTTAATATTAATTCTTATTCTTAAGATTTATAACATTTATACAATAGTTGAGATAATATTTACTTTTTGGTTTCTTTTTATCTAAAACAGAATAATTGTTTTTTTTTTTTTTTTGGCCTCATAATGAAATAACTGTCTTTAGGTTTCAAGGGCTCGGTTGTTTGAAAGGTTTTTGTTTGTTCTATTTCTACTTTTTATCTATTGCTATTTCATAGATACATAAATTCAGCGCAGGCAGTGAAGTGATGTATGACTCGAATTTTGCAGTTTTTTATTTATTTATTTTGTCTATATTTTAAAGCAGTTTTCGACAGGTCTCCACGATGTTAGAGTTAAGCGTTTGGTTTTTATATTTGTTTTTTTTTTAATGATTCATTTTTTTAAGCTATATTACTTGGCTTGCCTTTTGTTCTTTACTGTTTTACATATATATTTTGCTGCTTAGTGTCACTTCAAGGAACATTTTGCTGATTCAATTTAGTTTTTTTAAACATATTCCTTTTGCACTACCGAGGTTTCCTTTCATAAATTTTTTTTTTCTTTTAATTTAAGACTCAAGACTTAAGAACAACTGCCTCCATTTATTATTAGTTTATTTTTTCTCTTCCATTTAATAAAGGTAAGTATCTTTTCTTTTAACAGCTTAGAAATGTAGAAAGTTAAAAAAAAAACTTATTAATATTTACGCTTAGTTCCTAGTTTTTACATTTTAACAGTGTTTAATAAACGATAAATATTATCTACAAAACTCAGAATTGATAATTTGCATGAATATTAGTTGCAAGTTTTATAAATAATTGTCCTTTGGTAACTGATCGTTACGATAAGTTTTACGAATATGCCCTCTTTATAGCGTACATCCTAAATGCCTTCCATAAAATGACTAAAGTGGAAGTTATTCCGAAAAAAACAAAAAAATTGTAATGAATAAATTATGATAACATTTCAGTGGCCCCTCTATTTTTAGTTTTTTTTTTTGCAACTTTGCTAATATCCAATTGAAAAACTAAATTATTTAAAAATATATGAAAATCTTACAGGTAACATGTTTTTACCTTCAAATACAACCTTTTCCATTTCAAATGCAACTTTTTCCAAATAAAATTTAACTTTTACAAGACAAAAGAAAAAAAACATTTGATCAATAATTTCAATATCAGTCTTTAACTACGTCCAAGCACATATTGTTGAGTTTCACTTGGTCAGCTCTAGGATGTTAAGTGGCTTGTGAGTTTTTAACAAGAAATACTATGACGACCTGTGAGCAGTTGAAAACAGCGAAATTGCTTTTCGAAGAGAAGGCATTACATGCCTCAGCTGGATGAAATAAGAACCGTTGTTCAGGCAGCTTTATTGAATAATTTTCGAAGCGCTGAAGTAGAAGTTGTTCACTGTACGGATCATAAAAACTCCAAGTATGGCTTAATGGAATCGGGTCTCGGTGGTTCACCTTTGCTTTTGGAGATTGATGGACCACCATATCTTCTGCCTCTGGTACAACGCTCTAAGTTGTATAACATCAAGGAAAATACTCAAAAATGCATGGGAAAAAGTAAGATCTTAGCAATCGGTGCAAGTGCTAGACCGCATCTTTTGCGGAGTTACAACTGTGAGGATGGCAACTTTCGCAATGGAAGCTACACAGCAAAACTAAGCGGGGCACAGGAGGTGTGCGTGCTGGAAAGGATTCCACATACGGATCAGCGTTGTACGCTGTTGTTGGATCTGTTTGTATGCCGCGGTGAACCTAGCAAGGTGTTGAAAATCAGTTGCAAACAACGCAAGGGTGATTTAAATTTTGCGGAATGTATACGCAAAGGTTTGCAAGAAAAGTACAAGGAACAATGTGTTGGCATGGGTGGAATATCTTACTATTATATAAAAATGAAACTTGAAATATTGCCTTTTTGGCGTTGATGCAAGTAAACTCAAGAACGGCTGAACTAATTTAAATGAAATGTTCACTATTCAAATCGTAATTAATTGTAGATTGAAACCGTATACTTAAAATTTTGAAATATTTCAAAGCTTAGAAGTTATTGGCTAAGAAACTGGCAAAATTCGGTATTTTTGGAAAAATTTGACGCTTTTTTTCATTTTCTGCTTAAACCGTAAAAGATAAGTGAATATGATATATGGACAAATGAATGATCTTGCTGATTCCAACAAAAAAACTGATGGTGACGTGCATCTAAGATCAATAGTTTGGTCGTAAAATTCATATTTTATTGAAAAATGAAATCATTTTCTTGCAAGCATTGATTTGTTGATTGGCTTCGACGCTGGTATTGCTTGCAGCTAGCAGAATGTTGCTTTGGTTTCGCTACAAAATGCTGCTCAATGCTCAGAAAAGAGATTCTCTGCATGGAAGCAGAGAGAGATAGCTCTTTGTTCGCGAACAGCAGAACGAAAAATTTAAAGCATTTTCTCCAAGCGCGTCGTTTGTTGCTGCTGCTTCAATGTTTCATTATTCAGAGAGAGTTTTTATATTCAAAATGTTGAATAGCAGCGTGCAGAATTCTTAAGCTGCATAAAAGCAGTACATGAAATTTATGGTAACAATTAAAGGTTAAATTGAAACGCCGTGCGATGCAAATTACATAACTTTGAAGCTGCGCATTGGTATGGATTGAATGGGTTTTTTTTTAACATGCCCCGCGGGAAAATAAAAAGCGCTCCTAGAAATAGCGCATCTTATGCGCATTTTTGATGCGCTTGAGGATGCACTTTTCAGAGTTCAGAGTTGTGGAGCTCATATTTTTATATACATTTTGTTCACAAGTAATCAAGCAAGGAAATATCAGAGCGTTAAGACATTTGACTGTAATGTCAACAGTCCGAGTTCAATCCCCGCATGTGACAAAAAATAAAATTTTGTCGCTTTGTTTTTAGTCTAAGTGCTCGGTTCTCTCTACGTTTTGTTATTTACTACAATGAGAATGAGAGCGAAGCGCCTACATCTGATGACATGCCAATGTTAAAAAAGGCTATATCCACAAGGAGAGCAAAACGCTCTACTGCTTTTTAGGAGCGCTTCAAATGCGCTAATGAAGCGCTCGGTTTCCTGCTGGGTGTTTTTACGGCATTACATAGCGTTAGTGTATAATTTCGTCACTGAAATAAGACCTATGAAAATATTTTAACTTAATATTATTTTATTTATTGATAGTGATAAGAAAGTATTTTTAATTCATTTCATAAACATTAATTTACATTTGAAAAGATAAGGACTTATTAAAACCAATATCTTTCCAAAACAATTCACGTTATCGAATACGAGTTTTATATAATTGAGCTACAAATTGTGTTAATTAGCCGAAGTGCATTGCATAAAATGTACTTTCATACCATTTAATAATATGGTTAAGTAAGTAGGAGAATGTCTCCGATTAAGAAGAGCCATGTTTCCTTAAATCGTCATAAAATTGTCTGTGCTTAATACTTTTCCATGGTTGTTATGTCAAACGAAAGTTAATTATTTAAGCTTACTTTTCCCCAAAAAGGACCTATCGATTTAGTTACAAGCAAACAAATTATGAAATATTACTTAAAACCTTATTTTTTTTTAGTTAAAAAATAATTTGAGCCCGGTTATCAGCCACCCCAGAAAATCAGTTGGAAATCAAATAACAAGATGTGAGATCGACACGAACGAAAGATTATGAATGAATTTTATTTTTTTACGAGAAAGCTGCTTTTCCCACGGGTAGTTATATGTTGGTCTTTCTAGGATAGGAAATCCATCAAACCAATTTATTCTTACGAATAACACAAACACATCAAAAAACATTGTTTATACAGAAATTCTTACATGATTGCAATTAATATGTCATGGAAAAAATAAACATATTAATAGTAACGATTTGGCTCATTTTCGAACTTGACCTTTATTTTTTAGATAAAAGCTTAAATATTGAATTTCGTGATGATAGCTTTAAAATTGCGGCTGTAATCGTGACCACAGACAAACGGACAGACAGACGGACATGGCTAAATCAACTCGGATGGTGATGCTGATCAAGAATATATATACTTTTCTATACCTACCACGCCTCCTTATGGGCGTTACAAACGGAGTGACAAAATTAATATACCCCCATTTACGTTTTTTAAACGTGGTGTATAAAAATGCGTTACTTTATTTTAAGATACATCGCCGGCAAAGCCGCGGAGGGTTGCTAGTTTCTTATAAAAGCAGAAAGTTCATCAGCACGTCATGCGTGACTTTCGCAATACTCCACTCAACACAGAGGAAGAACTCTATAGGCGTTTTCCTTTTTTACATCCGAGCTGAGCATGAGTTGTCAAAAATAGATCTGCGTTTCTTTTTAAGGTCTGGCTTAGCTGTGTTCAATATTTGTGTTTCTTTTTTGTATATGATCGAGGTCTGATTTATTGTCAGATGCTGTCGACGAGCTCAGAATTTTTTTCTGATCACTAGGCAATCGGCTGTCATTTTATTTCATTTGGAATATCAGAGAAAAAATAAAAATATAAACACATTCAACAAATGCCGGACACCATTAAATTTACTGATAAATTAAATTTAGCTTATATAAAAGAACAAATCACATATTTTAGGATTTGGATTTATTAAGATACCCAAAATATTTCACAAATAAATCGGATCAATCTATGTTTGATCTAAGGTTGTCAGCTCATGGTATGGTCGGTTTTGATCAGTATCTACTCAGATGTGTGGTCTGATATAAAAACGAAAAACGACATATATTTGGTTGATATTCAATGACATGCCAGCGCAGCTAAATGCTGTTGGTACTCCTATCACTCATGAAAATGATTCAGACTTGAGATTGCAGCATTTCCATTTGTTTTCTTCTTTGGACTGGGGTGGTCACTACCATTACCACACGGCATCAGATATTGTGGAATACGAAGCTTATCTCAATGTTGATAAAACCAGAAGATACCCACAAAATGGGATGAGAATAGTTTTGATTGTGTTTAAAATATAGACTTTGCATTTACGAAAAGAAAGCGGAAAATGGCTCAATGTTTCTCTTAATTCTTCGAGTTTTAATCGCGAGGCAAGTCTAGAAAACTTACAGCAAATAAAATTATAACTATTTACTTTTCCAATTTCGTCTATTCAAAACTTATTTATGGAGAACTTGGTGAATCAGAGTTTGGAATTTTTTTTTCCTAAATACCTTGAAGAATATTTTTATAAATAGTTGTTAGGTCCGTTATTTTGTTAAATTTTATAATAAAAAAATATATCTTTCAATTTAAACATTAAAAAATAAAAAAAAAAAAAAATAAAAAGTAATTTCAAAATTAACTTTTTCCATTTAAGAAAAAAAAAATCCATTTATATTTAAACTTAAAACTTTTTCCACTTCAAATAAAACCTGAGTAAAAATTATCCGCGGTTGAACTCCGGTCGAACAACGGCCGCTCGGGGGTTGAACATCAGTGATCTGTAACGAGTCACGTATGTGTGACTTGTAGTGATTCATTCAAATCCAAGTAGTAGTGCATACACATCAAACAACAACCATCACTACTACTCGAAGCACCCATGCTACAGAAAGTAACACATAGTTCAATGTTTGATTTGTCAATCGAACTTCAAAGTGCAACCAAATACTATGCAACATCAAACCTCTTGTTATGAATCATACCAAGTACTCATAGCTCAAGCTAAAGTCCCATGCTTGTTAGAGCGCGTTTATAGTAAACGCTTATGCCGACGATTATTGTTGCTTTGGATTAAAGCTGCTTATTTGAGCTTATTGTGTCCATAGTGAACGTTTATTGCTTAAACTTTGAGTAGCTTATTTAGCTTTAGTGCAAATGAAACAAAAATGTAAACTGTGAGAGCGAGCAAGATTGCAATATAAGCGTTGAAAACCTTTTGATAAGCAACTTAAAGGTCGGATTAAGCCTGCACTATGGACACTTTAAGCTTCTTCCATAAGGTTATACATGAAGCGTTTTTCAGCTTCAAAATAATATTCGGTATTTTGCGAAAACGCAGCGACTGCTTTTGATCTTACTTTCTGTTCTTGTCGCTGTTGCTTTTTTGAAAGCATAATTCGGCCAGAAATTCTATGATGACTTATGTAATGTGCCCGGCTTATTAGCTGATGTAACTCCACAGGAAATAATCTAGTAGAGTCAAATCGTACGATCGCGGCGGCCAATCAACAGGTCTAAAACGGGACAAAATTCGCTCACCAAACATCTCTTTTAGAAAATTGATTGTTTGAGTAGCGAGCCACACAGCCATCTTGCGCCATCCTGTTGGAACCAGTGCACAGCGAGGTCATGTGTGGCAACGTTTGGCAGCAACCAGCCCTCATTCAATTTGCGTGGCCCATTTATCGTAACGTTAGCTCCTTCTTCATTAAAAAAAAAAAAATAAGTACCGATAATGCCTTCTGAATGCGATCCGCAGCAAACTGTGACCAGTTGCGGATGTAATAGTGTCTCTAGTATATCGTGCAGCTGTTCATCACACCAAATGCAGAAACTCTGTTTGTTTACGTACATATTAGCCAGAAATGAGCCTCGTCCGAAAATAAGATTTCTTTATGAACATCAGGATAATTTCGAGTTTCGTCAATGCCCATTCTGTGAAAACATAATGCCTTGGGTGGTCTTGAGGATTTAGTTCATGTACCAACTGAACCAACTGCATAGTACCAACTGTATGCAAAAAGATCAAGTTGTTGAGAACGACTCCAAATTGAGAAATTTGGGTCTTTGGTGATTAAACATCTGCATGAATGCAAAAAAAGCTACCCATGAGACATTCACCAAAATTGACAACTTAAACTCATTCAATTCTGTTGCGATGAGAAGCAAAGAATAATTGAAAAAGAGACATGAATTCCGTAGAGCATGAGAGCAGCAATTTCGTTGATCTCGCAGAATTCGCACAATCCACGTACAACATTAAGCACAACTCGGTAAACTCATTGTGCGGGTCTTTGTGGTTTGAATCATTATTGTACTGAGAAACGATGGAACGAGTGAGACATGTTCGTGTCCGAGTTTCAGCAAGGTTTAGTTTTGTTGATCGTTTACAATGAGTTATAAAGGCACATTCGAATGACTCGAGTTGTTTGATCGAAATTTGTACAGCAGAGACCATTAAATTTGTTGAACTGTTTTAAATGGTTTTAATGATTTTTTCGAACAAAAATGATACGTATACACATTTATAATAATGGTAAACTAGGAGAATTATAAAATAAATTTTATATTAAGTTCATTCATAACGCTAGTGAAAAATTAAAAATAAATTAAGGCATGTTCCTACTTAGCGCACTCGGTATTCGAGTGAAAGTTTAACATTTTTTACAGGAAAATGGTAAGAGATAATGTAAATATTTTTTGGGGTGAACAAATACATTAAAAAATTATTTACATAAAATTTTTTTATAAATTTTTAACATTTTTGTGTATAAAAGTTGATGTGTCGCTTTTTTATATTTTTATACCTGTTTACCATCGTTACTCAAAATTACCTTGTCTGATTATTTCCCAATTCTAACCGAATACTTTCTACATGTGTAGTTTCCCTGTGAACTAAAATATTGCAAACATTTTCATTTTTTCTTCATAAATCATCATAATTTTTTTTTTTTGTTTTTGCCAAACTTAAAAATTTTAGTTCACACGATAACTATACTCATATCTATCTATATTTATAAAAATAAGTTGCATTGTGTATGAAATTGATGTTGTCTGTAATGCGTGAACCGATTTTGTTTCTGGGTTTTCCCATGAAAGGTGACGTCAATACGAAGGCTTTTTTGTATAAATGGTCTTTGTATGTGTATTGGTTCATGAATTATAGGCATTTTAGTGAACTTATCAACAATACAGGTGTGAACAAATACAGGTGCGCACATATGGTGTATATGGGAAAATATTTGCAAGGGAAATCATTATTATTCCTGAGTTGTACATGTTTTGATAGTGAAACTTGATATGTAGATGCTATGGGCCCAAGAGGCAGTTACTGCATATTTGAGCGAACATTAGACAAGGGGGAATTTGGCCACACAGGCCAAATTTATGATATCGAATTGCTTTGGAGCTAAATTACGTATAACAATGAAGGTCTTTCTACTGAAAAACTGGCACGGGCATTCGAAAACGGGGCGTGGCTCCACCCCAAATACAGACCCCCCAAATACAGCCAAATTTACGATACAGAATGGCTATAGGAGTAAAAGTTACAGAACATTGAAACTCAGAATGTAGATATCATTTGGTGATGTTTTTCTACTAGAAAAGGTTGCATGCATTGGACAAGGGGGTGTGTCTCCACCCATACAAGCCAAATTTTTGACACAGAAAAGCTATGAAAGTAAAAGACAAAGAACATAGAAGTAAGAATGAAGTTACTACTTGGTAATATCCTGCTACTGGGAAATGAAAAATGCAAAAAATTTACAATAGAGAACGCTGCTATAGACTCCAAAACTACTGAGCCGATTGAACTCATTCATAAATTACGTTACCAATTTAGTAGAAAAAGAGGTTTTAAAATGTCTACCGTCTAAATTGCCGTTTAAACCGTCTAAATAGACTGTAAACTATTGGCAAGTGTAGTAAGTGCATAATTTTTCTTTGCTTGCTTTTCGACAGTTATTTTTTCTTTTTTCGAATATTTTTTAATCAATTAATTTTTTTATTTCATATACTACGTTACTTTATGGGGGTGGAGGGGAGTGTTTTTGAAATGCACTACAAAGAGTACCGGAGGGGGGTAAAAAAAATTGAAAATCGGTCACGTAATTTATGAACGTTTGTTTGATGGTTTAGAATAATTACTCTGAAGGCATTGCAACATTTTCGGGTACTTATCTAAAAAGCTAGTTATTTATAATTTTTATTCCCTCACGTTTTCAAAACGTCTAAGGGGTACATTAATTTTGGTAATTCGTGGTAGGTATAGAAAAGTATAAATATTCTTGATCAGCATCACCACCCGAGTCGATTTAGCTATGTCCGTCTGTCTGCTTGTCCGTCTGTCTGCTTGTCCGTCTGTCTGCTTGTCCGTCTGTCTGTCTGTCCGTCTGCCTGTGATCACAAAAATGAAGAAAATGTTTTAGCAAATAAGCATTTTTATTGACTTCTAAAGACTTTGAATAGACTTTGGCCGTGGGGGTATTTTAACTTCGGCCCAGTCGAAGATCATTTCTTAATAGTTTTTTCTTCTAGGTGCTGCCAAACTTTAGTTATTATGGTAGCCATCTCTTTCTGATATCGTCAACCTCAAATAACGTTTTTCGCCAAAAATAATTTAAAATTAAAGTTTCATACCTAAAAATTTAAATTTAAAAATTTTAAAAATTAATAACAAATTTTTTTGTAAATAATTTTTTAATCTATTTATTCACCCCAAAAAAATTTACTATTATCTTTTACCGTTTTCCCGTAAAAACATTGTAAATCTTCAATCGAATACTGAGCACGCCAAGCAGGAACATGTAAATTGCTTCGATCAACTCGAGTTACCCGAATTATTTAAAAAATTCGAATGCATTCTTCTTCTTGTTTACAGAATTTCTGCTTGAATAAGAGAACAATTGAATGCTCATCGTAATTCATTGCGACTGTTGCTTGGTGGCTCTTGCTTTCGCTGCTCTCAGCGTGGGTGTATAAAGTGAGGTGAAGCGACCTCGTTGCATGAGACGAATTAATGCAGTCTTTCGGCAAACGAGGCACAACACAAATTCAAACAACTTTTGTGACTGTATTCAAAATCATTCACTCAATGACGATGGGTTAGCACAGAAACAAGAAATACCCATGAATTGTGTTGTGCATTCATTGCATGAATGAATTCATGCAGATGTTTATTGGTGATACTGCAGTTCAGAACAGAGAACTGCAGAAGCCTACTTCAAATCTATTTTAAGTACTTGCTTCAAATATGAGTTCAAGCTGCTGGAGCTTGACAACACTGTGCGACATCAAAAAATAACTTAAAAAACTCCAATGGTGTATGATAAACATTGGAGAACATATCGTCCAAGCGATTTTTCTAGGTAAGCTCAAATAACCGATTTTTCAAGGTCACATTTTATACTATGGAATCGTAGTTAATTTTCTTTAACTCCTAAGCTAAGTTAAATTTTGATATAACAGCTTCGGTAAAATTCTTGTAAATTTAATTCCCTTTAGAATTGGGAAACAATATTTCCCCCTAATATTAAAAAAGCGGGGTCAAAAACTCCCTTTAAATTAAAAAAGCTCAAGCCTGTGTTAGATAACACGGGCGCATAGGTCAGACGTAGAATACGTTAGTCATTAACAGCCTTATTCAATAGATTTCCTTAAACAACCTTTAAACGCTTGTTTAGTTACGCACTGTTTAAGGCTTTACGCAGCTTCTATGCAACCTTGCTAACATTGTTATTCATAAACATTTTTTTCATTTTCTGCTTAAGCCCAGTATGCTGTAGAAGCGGAAAGAAACTTTCCATATGGAATGCATTGAGTTTTTGGCAGCGAAAAGGCAGCGGAATTTTTTTTCGTTACTTAGTACGCTGTAGAGGTGAAAAATTTGTTCAATGCTAGCAAGTACAACAACCATGTGGAGAGTTGAAATGTCAAAATTTCGCTGTCGATTATATGTCCGGGCATTTAATTGGCACCAGAATTTTGACATTTCAATAAGAAAACAGTTCGACCTCGCTTTACGCAACACTCGATAATCGCAATACTCAAAAATTTACATTGTTGACTCAGTAAACGCAACTTAAAAAAAAAAATGCACAATTATCGCAGCTTCCATTTGCGTACACTTCCATAAACTTTTATATTATTTACTTTGAGCTGTTCTTTTCTTGTAAAATACATTTTTGATGTACGAAAAATCTCTTAAAACAATATTTCAGGAAACAAAGTGCATATTTTAATACATAAAACCACAATATCTAGGATTCAGAGCCATAAAGCTTTATGTTTAGAAGTTTAATTGCATTTCTTCAACATTAACTACGTCAACTGGCCGAATTTCTATTAGTTGCATTGAGCTAGGTCGTACTGTAGTTGCTTTTTTCTCCACACAAAAATTTTTGACTCTACACTAATATTTCGAGTGTAGAATTATATGCCAAGAAATTTTCGTTTCTACAGCATACTAGGCTTTATGATTGTAAGGTTTGTGTCTAAACTATAGAAAATCTCTACAAAAATTAAGAATTCCTATGGATTAACAATGGCCGCCGCATAAAAAAATGCTGCAAAGGGCGCATATGGAGCATGTCTTTGATATTAAAAGAAAAGGGAAACAAAAATCATGGTTGTATTTATCATGGTTGTCGTTCGCTACTTGGTCATTATACTTCTTCTCTTTCTCACACTGGTTCTGTGATGAACACACAGATAATCGTACTGCTCTTACACATGATGTTATAATACATAAAATACAAAGTATATGAAAATTTATACAAAATTTGAAGGAGTTAAATTTTGATTTACTTATAGAATCAAAAAAATTATATGTAGCAATATGATTATTTAAATACAAATCAAAATAAGACATATTAAATATGTTACGACCATACTTGAATTTTCTTCAATGCATGCATAAAGTATTAAAAACTTATAATGAAAGTGACAAACATTTTCTCAAAATTTTGTGCTCCAGATTAACACCCCCGTATAACGTATTCTACGTTAAAAAGTATTATATCTCGAAAACTCTACAAAAAATTTCCATTATACTATCTATAACTTCGCAGAACATCGTAATACAAAAAAACCGGCCCATCTAAAAAAAATCGACATAACAGTAGATTCTTCATGATTCAAAAAATTTAATTTTGAAGTAATAGTTTATTTATTGTAAATCTAATTCAAAGTCAAACACATACACATTCATATACATTATCTTCGTAAGTTGTTATTAAAAAACTTAGGTATTTAAAGTTCAAGTTCAAAGTAGTAAAAATATAATTATAAGAACATTACATGGAGGACGATCCTCACAGGGCAACACGTACATAGTTTTAATTCGAAAACCTAAAAGAATTGTATAATTAGGTTTTCATACCATCGTTTTTTTGAGGGTTTTCCTCATCATCAACTCTGAATACTTTTTGGGACCACCAGCAAATGTCTGCAACCAACACATTTAACTTATTTCCCTTGTAGCGCATCTTCATACGCATGGCAATTTGGAATAACCTTTCCCCATGCTCGCCGGACTCTTATTTGATGTATTATTGAATTTGGTGTAACCAGACCCATGCTTGCCAATTAATTTTTAAATGCTCCAGATGGTGATGAGGAGATGGGACTCCTAATTATTCAAAAGATTTTAGCATGTAGCTCACCGGTTCGGTGCAATTATCTGAAAAAACTTTAGCTGATTTGAACTGAAAACCTTACATTTTCTTTATTTATTGCAGCTATTGGGATAGGAATTACTTTAGGAGGAAGGTTTCAATGGCAACTTTTAATGGAAGGGCACGGTTTTTGTATTATGATGTTGTGCGAAGTTATAGATAATATGGTAAAAATTTTGTTTGTGGAATTAATAAAAATGATATCATCTAGAGTTTCAGAGATATACTGTTTTTTTTTTAATTATAAGGGGTTTTTTACCCCTCTGTGTGAATATTAGGGGTAAATAATGGTTCGTAATTTAAAAAAAAAAAAACATTAAATTTTCAAGAATTTTACCGAAGGCCTTGTGTCAAAATTTTACTTAATATGGGAGTTAAAGAAAATTAACTACGGCCCCATTGTAATATAAAATGTGACCTTGAAAAAATAACTTTGGAAGAAATTCATTAAAATCGGCAAACAACTCAACAAATAACAATTAGAAAAAAAATTTTATGAATTTCTCATGCAAGGCGATTATATAGCAGTTAAAACAAAATATATATTAACATCAGCATCATTAGCCATCTACATCTCGACATCCACGCAAAAGGTCAAAAAATGATCAGCTACAAAAGCTACTTCAAATACACTTCACCACCATTAATTTGTTAACTTAAGAACTTTAACAATAAAAATTACTTTTTCCCACAAAAATTTTGAAATTTTTCACAAAAATGCATTGAAATTCCATATAGTCAATATTAACACACAAGGGGCGTAAACGTAGTTTTTCAGGAGCAAATGAAGGTTAACCGATCGGTTATTTTAAATGGAATGGTTTCAATCGTATTTCTTTGCATGATGAATTTTCAATGTTTTACTGAATGAAATATGTATATTGGACCGTACCTCAAAAAAAAAACTTCGCCGTATACCAGCGAATATGATATTTTTTGCAAGACAATTACAAAAAAAAAATTTTTTTTTTTTTGACCGAAGTTAGGGGCTGCGCATTGACATATAACTTCATATCTCTGGTGTTTTCAGTTGGATTTTAAGGTTTGGCATATCAATGTTTTTGTCTCAAGGAGACCAATATGACCTCTATAGAAGTCATTGTCCTCAGGTATACTGTTCAAGCACTTACCCTCCAGATCTCAGTTTTCTTTTCTTAATTTTCTTGCAAAAATACGTCATATTCGCTGGTATGCGGCGCACTTTTTTTTTTTTTTGCATAGGAGGTGGTACGGTCTAATGTATATACATGAAAAAAAAATAACAATTTATTCGAACTGTCCACACAAACGTCAGATACCTCTATTAGAAAAACTAGAGCTAATTAAAAAACAAACTTGAATACTTAACCTCTTTTAGTTTTTAGCACATACATGCCTTACTACATAAATATATACAACCCTTCAAAATTAAATTACTTGCATGCACTCTTCTGTGCTCGAGCATAAATTTCTTATTTCGTTTAAACCAATTCAGCTACCATTTTTACTTGTTTAAATTTATTTACAGAATATGAGCGGTACTAGCAGTTAACAGTTTAAATATATCTTAAAATTTCCATTAAGCACTCGTATTATATACTTATACAACTGTTACTTTAAGCATTTCACTCTTCTTAGCTAATTAAATTCTTAAAATTTACTTTAACTACAAGATCTGAAATTAAATTAAAATTACTTTATATACTTATTTACTTTTCTTAATTAAATAACATTTCATTTGATTAGCCGTCTCACATACCTATACATATGTATGAATGTATATTTATCTCACTGGCGCATCCTTAATTGGTGAATTAGCGCATAATCTAATGTATCCCTAATCAATATTTCGTCCTTAATTGTTATCTGCGTGGTGAACGTGAGTTGGTCATTACCAATGATAATAATCTTAGACAGCTAAAAATTTCCCCGTATTGACAACACTGGCTGAGAAATGCTATTAAGACGGGTAGCGCGTACAGTGAGATGCGTATCGAATTTTGTGTCATCATCGTTGTCGTCGCTGTCGATGCTGCTGATGTTGCCGACGATGTGCTGGCATCCTTAATTTGATTATCTGATCAAAGAAATACAAAAAGAAAAAATGGGAAAAAAATTTTAAAAGTTTCCAGTTGTGGCCAAAGTTATAAATTAAGTAAGTGTCATTGTAAATGGCAAATTTCTATTTTATATGCTTCATAACTATTGCAGAATGCTAGGATAAACTTACCTTCTTGGATTTTGTCGAGTAATCGTGATTTGGGCACCACGGTTTCACGCGACTCCAACACAGGAATGCGTTGGTGCTTGTCACTCTCAACACTTTCTTCATTGCTCTGCCAATAGACGGATGATATTTTGGCGACGCACTGAAATATATAGAAAAAAAAGTATATTTTAAAGGGAATCAATAAGTTTTTGAGAAAAAAATAAATTTACTCTTCCCATACAGAGCTTGTATTGTTGCCAATAGCTTAAGTTATCATTATTAATATTAAACAAATTATAAAAAATGAACATTGAAGGAAGAAACGTAGGATTTGTTTTGTAAGCTTTTGAAATTACTGACTTTAGTTCCCAGAAATTTCACGACATTATTAAAAGTTTGTAAAAAATGTATCATATATAAATCAATTAAATGATTCATTATAATCTTACGTTCAATTAATCTGCTTGCAAATTGATTTACGTACGGGCGCTTAAACGAAGAATAAATGAAGCATTAAAACTGTTTTGAAAATTATCTATTTGAATATATCAATCAAACCAATAACAACAAATAATTAATTAAGTAGATATTGTAAGCGCACAATGACGACATTAATGATTAATTAATCAAGCTGTTATATTTGTAGATATGTAAATTATTTTGTGTGACAGATCAGTGAGCCGAATAAATTGTCATGTCAAACAAAATTTCTCAAAACATTAAGCTTTGGAAATGTGAATTGAATTGGATTGAAACCATTGAATTTTTCAATATATTTTATTATTTGTTTCATTATTTTTCATAATTTTTTGACGTAGCATTGAAAAGGTAAACTTTACCACACCGTAAACACAATAAACTGCTTGGATGTAAACACAAGAACTGATGGAACTGTCAAAATTCAATCTGGAAATGTATAGTGTTGCCGAGGCACAAGACTTAAAAGGCAGCCCTAGTAAGAAAAAACTATCAAAAGATAACATAACTTTGTATAGAATTTACAATTTGAGTAAATTCTTTGTAATGTTTTCTTTTGAGAGTTTTGATAGTAATAATTATTACTCAATGAGTGAAAGGGCAACGAGAAATTTTATTTTACGGCAACAAGATATGACTCTTTGACCTCATAACGAAAATAACAAAATTTTTTTGGAGCCACGACACCACGGATGCAACCGCTGTATACATAAAAAATGCAACAACAATCAACGTTGCATAGAATTATAACTCCTTGACTATTTAAGATAGATAGACATTAAATTTAAGGGAACGACAGTAAAGCTGCGGTTTTCGGTCACATGACAAAATATATAATAAATAAAAAATAAAAAAAAAAAAAATAAAAAAATAATGGTTCCACGAGGCCTCTCAGGAAACCTCTTAAAGTAAACTGAATGTACCAAATGCATTTTCAAAAGCAAAATTAGAAATTAAAAGAAAAAATAAACTTAAACTTAAACAATGACAATAATTAGGACAAAATTTAGGATAAGGATTAGAAAAAGGATTAAAAAAAGGCTAAGGGCAAGGATTTGGATATAGGTTAGGACCAAGATTAAGACAAGGAGATAAAGGACAAAGATATGTACAAAGATATGGACAAAGACCATGGAATTGGACATGATTAGGACAAGCACTAAGACAACTATTATGACAAGGAATACGACAAGAATTGGATCAAAGATAAGAACAAAGATCTAGACACATCTAAAAAAAAAAAAAAAAAAAAATATGTGTGTGGCAGCCACGCTCGGTAGAAGTGAAACTTTAACCAAAATTAATATACACCTTACGCAGTACGCATTGGGGTACAAATATTGAATGCAGGTGACTACTTTGAGGGGGATTAAATGAATTTAGAAGAATAAATAAAAATTTTTTGATTTATAAACAAATTCCGGATATTTTTTGCTCGCAATATATATATACCGTACTGGCCAGCTACAAGTTAACAGTGCGATAATTGAGAGTTAACCATATAAATTAAGTTATAACGTGGTTTTAATTGGTTAAGAAGTATACTTTACTATTTTCATTTCATTTCAAGTCATTTTTATTAAAGGTATGGCGTTCTTTTACAACTTAAAGTAAAATAAGGAAACATATTCAAAATTACTAACTAAAAGTACAATAAAAGTACAAAAGAAAAATAGTACGTTAAAGATGATTACAACGGAAAAGAATTAAATAACAAAAATAATACTTTCAAAATAAAGGAAATAGAATATAAAAATAGAAACTCAATATTTTGTATGGCCTTCTCGAGCTTTTATTACGGCCTCTTTTCGTCTTGGCATTCAAGATATTAGACTTTGGCAATATTCAAGGGAAATATAATTTTTCCAAGTATCTGTGATAGAAGATTTGAATTCTTCCTTCGTTCTTGAGTTTTTCTTGGCGATTTTCAGCTTAAGAAGTGACTAGCAGTTTTCTATTGGGTTTAAATCTGGGCTATTTCCAGGCCAAGTTAGGGTTTTCAACTGCACTTCCGATACAAAATCAAAAAATATTGCCATTCAAAATATATGAACGCATTTTTATTTTTTTCTTTTTGTTTTTTACCTTAGCATTGACCACTATAAAACAAAATTGCCCTACTTTTTTAGCTCGATGACAGGGCGCAGAATCGCCCTGGAATATTGGGTCGACTATTACCGGAAACCGCATATCAATTGAGGGAATAAGGTGGTCGCTAATTATATTTAGGTAACTTTCAGAGTTCATAGAACCAGTGCAGAAAACCAAGTCGCCAAGTCCATAGTAGGTAAGATATCCCCATATCATGAAACTCACTGGAAATTTGTGCCTGGTCACAACACAAGTCTCTATGAATTTTTCTCACTGGAAATTTGTGCCTGGTCACAACACAAGTATCTATGAATTTTTCTCCAGTTCTACGACGCACCCCATCAGACTGGTTCATGTTACATTTCGATTCATCTGTGAAGATGACACGCTTCCACTCATTTACAGTCCAATTTCTATGAGCTTTCGCCAACTCTAGCCTCGCTGACCGCATTTTATTGGTCAACCCCGGCTTTTTACAGGGTCGCCTTGTCGAAAGTCCTCTACTCTGGAGTCTTCTCCTGACCGTTCTATCGCTCAAACTTGTGTTCGTCATTTCTACGAACTCAAACTTAATTTTGCGTAACGTTTTTTTCCTGTCCTTAAGGCAAATATTTGTGATAATGCGATCTTCACGCTCGGTAGTGCATTTGTTAGCTTTCCCAGTACCAGATTTTCTTTTGAAATTACCAAAAGTACTGTTTTTTTTTATTATTTTAGCAGTTGTAGCCATGTAACAGCCTATACGAATTGCAATTTGCCGAGTTGATAACCCTCCTTTGTGCAGAGCAACAACAACACACTTTTTCTCTTCATTTAACTGACGCATCATGTTAATCGCAAGAACTTGAAATGATGACTGATCAATAAAATGCAATAAAGGAAAAAGATGATGCAATAACAGTGTTGCCACTTTTTCTCAAAGTAATCTATGTTCTTAATTCTTGCTAATTAAAGCACATTAAATAAATAAAAATAGTTCTAAGTGCCGTTTAACAAGCTGAATTACATTTTTTAATGGTGTTAACTTTTATCTGGCCAGTACGGTATATAGGGTGTTTTTTTAGGGGTTTGTTTTTCGAATAGAGATAAAACTGGCATTTTGTGGTCAAATCTGGTAACTCTAATGTCATTTATGTTCAGTTTGGTTTGCCATTTCATCATGAACAGGTTGACAAAAGAACAACGCTTGCAAATCGTGCAAATTTATTTCGAAAATAATGGTTCAGTTCGCGAAGTTTACCGCAAGCTCCGTCCATTTTATGGTCGACATAATCGTCCATCAGAGCAATTAATTCGGTTAACCATGGGTCGTTTTCGCACTACGTTTACTCTATGTGATAATACGCATCCGCAGAGACGTCGAACAGTGCGCACCGAAGAAACAATTGCCGCTGTAGAGCAAAATGTTGAAGAGGACCCGAATGAATCGATTCGCCACCGTGCACAGCAAATGGAGCTTTGTCCATCAACTTTATGGAAGATTTTGCGCAAAGATCTTGGCTTGCGACCTTACAAGATCCAGCTTGTGCAAGAATTAAAGCCGCGAGACCATGCAATGTGTCATGATTTTGATGTATGGGCCGAAAATGAGATTGATCTCGATGCTGATTTTCATCGCAAAATTTTGTTCAGTGATGAGGCTCATTTTTGGTTGAATGGCTACGTCAACAAGCAAAATTGCCGCATTTGGAGTGAAGAGAATCCACATGAGATCCTTGAGACGCCATTACATCCACAAAAACTGACTGTTTGGTGTGCTCTATGGGCTGGTGGAGTCATTGGGCCATACTTCTTCCGAAATAATGCTGGAGAGTCAGTTACCGTTAATGGAAACCGGTATAGAGCCATGATAACCGACTATTTTGTTCCCGAATTGGATGGCATGAATGTGGATGAGTTGTGGTTCCAACAAGACGGCGCTACATGCCACACAGCGCTCGTCAAAATCGATTTATTGGAGGAAACATTCGATGAGCGCACAATTTCGCGGAATGGACCTGTCAATTGGCCACCAAGATCGTGTGATTTGACACCATTGGATTATTTTCTTTGGGGATATGTGAAGTCGCTCGTCTACGCCAACAAACCAGAAACGTTAGGGGACTTGGAGGCCAACATTCGTGGCGTTATTGCCGACATACGGCCCCATATGCTCGAAAAAGTGGTTGAAAATTGGACCTGTAGAATTGGCTTTATTCGAGCCAGCCGCGGCGGCCACATGCCCGAAATCATATTTAAACATTAATGGCATAAAATTATCCTTCCAATAAAGCCAAATTGATGGACATTAAAACGATTTTCTTGCGTTTTATTTCAATTCGAAGTTCTATACCTCTAAAAAAAACACCCTTTATATTAGGGCGGGTCAAATTTTTTATCGATCAAGCGTATAGCAGAAACGTAATCTATGATGAATTCTGAGAAAATTTCCCCAAGAAACCATAGGTCTAAAATCAATCCCAATATCGCGCATATCAAGGTCAAAATTTGTGTATGGATTTCATAGTTTCATATAATAATACTGTAGAATAGTCCAAAAATGGCAGCATATATAATTGATTTTGGGCTTGTTGAAAAGGAAATTTGGCCAGCTCTCCGAATCTGAATTTATTTAAAAAATATTTTGGCTTTTAAAGCAAATTTTGCCAGCCTGATATTTAAAAATTGCCAAAACTGTAAAAATTATCGTAGAAACGTTTTGGTAATTTTTAATTTTACATTTGAATTCTTCATTTTTACTATTTTATTACATTCTTCACATTTTAGTTTTTTAAAAGTAAACAAAACTGGAAGTAATAACCTCAGCTATACGAGTTCTTTCATACAAAAAATTTAACCCTTGACGATTTGGTTGGAATTTGTTGCGATGGAGAAGTAAGCAATACTGGTACCGTAATAGCATTCTACGAAGGTTCGAAATTGCTCTAGAAAAATCATTACATTGGTTTGTTTGCTTGCTGCATTTTAATGAACTAACTTTCCGCTACTTGTTTGGTTCATTGGAAAAGTTGACTACAAGCGGACCTAGAACTGCTAGCGGGGATTTGACAAAATTAATTGAAACCTGTGAACAGTTACAGGTAGTTGTATACTAATTTTAAAATAATTGGACTTTATTTTAAGTCAACCCCTTTTTTGTTATAGATTGTATCTGATTTTCAACCCATTTTGTTTGGAAATATGCCTCTACCGTTAAATACTAAAGGCGAACACGGTCTTTCTCAAAAGTGAAGTATCTGTATCGACTAGCAAGGGCGTAGGCAGGATGAAAATTAGGGAGGAGGCAAGACCTTATAAATTTCTTTTTACCAAATCTTTCATATCTTTATCATATCTTTTTACCATATCTAGCTTCAAAGAAAAAGGAATAACCACATATTAAAAAGGAATTACATATAGAAACTACTTTTGAAGTCATCGATAAAACAGAAAATCTCAGGCAACGGCGCTCCCCCCCTTTTTCCCCATGGCTACGCCCTTATCAATTAGCCAAAGCCGTGTCTGAAGGTTTCTGTCCCTCAGATTTAGCCATCATGAAACCCGGGCAAATAGTTCATTCTCGTTGGCTGACCATAGCTAGTAGACTATTGCGACTATACGTAACTATAAATTTGCCATCAACAAACTTAAAAACTCTAGCAAATTATATTATGAAAGCTTATGTACCAATGTACTTTAATGTAAAGTATTATAGTTCTGTTGTCTACGGCAGTGCACTGCTAGCACTATTTGCCACCAAACGCAATATTTGCCACCAAACCTTAGGGATATTGTCAACGCTGTAGTTCAAAATAATGCCTATTTCGGTCATCCAGAGAATGTTTTATTGACAATGCTCTTTGATGATAGAAAACGGTTCGCGAAAGAGCAATCAAGAAGATTTTGTATTATCGAGATAAGCTTTATGATCCAACAGTATTAAGGACTTTTAAAAAGCATAGCATTAATTTTGATTGCTCAGACTATTGTATAAACATATATGATGACAGCATTTTATCCGAACCTCCATTCACCGCAAACATTCCATACGAGCACATGCTGAGTTATCTAGAGTTTGAAGATCCGCCGCTGCCAGACCCACAAATTCCATCGCATATTCAGGGATCTTGTTGGCGTCCGTGGCGTAGTTGGTTAAAGTGCGTGGCCGCTATGTCAAAGAACCTGGAGACCCAGGTTCGAATCCCAGCAGCGACAGAAAATTATTTGAATTAAAATAATTTTTCTGTGCGGCCGCCACCTCTCTGCAGACAATGGCAAACCTCAGAGAGCAATCAAAATGCCATGTAAAGCTTCTTGAGAATAAGAACATTCCGTTCATCGCCGTTCGGAGTCGGCGTTAAGCATGTAGGTCCATTTCTCGGTCAATTGTGTACAAACTTAATAACACGCACAACACAATTGATCATAAGAAGCTAGGTCAAAGTCCTTTCAAGGGCTGAAATGGCCAGTTATTTATTTTTTTTTTTTTATTCAGGGATCTGAGCGATTTGTTCAGTTACTTTCAAGTGTTTCGTGACACGTAATTGAAAAAAATCGGGACGTTGTTATGGCAGTGGCTGCAAATAGTCGACCTAAAATACCCCGCATTGAAAGCAAACAAGACTTAAAAGTCTAAAATTATACTTTTTGCACTCATTGAATAAAAGACTTTTTGTACATTTAAATCGTTTTATTTTTGATAAAATATTAGATTGGCAATATTTGGTTTAAAAGAAAAAATATTTTTAAAATAAATTCAGATTCAGAGAGCTGGCAAAATTTCCTTTTCAACAAGTCCAAAATCAATGATAAACGCTGCCATTTATGGAATATTCGTCAGAATTTTTATTTAAACTATACAGTTGTTTTTTAATTCATATACAAGTTTTGACCTCGATATGCGCGATATTGGGATTGATTTTAGACCTATGGTTTCTTGGGGAAATTTTCTAAGAATTCATCATAGAGGGACCACACATTATCGATGGGATTGGCATCAGAGCTTTGAGAAGACCAATCTAGTGTTTGCACCACATTCTCTTGTTTTCATGCCGTACAATGGCGACTCCGATGCTTATGGTCATTATCCTCCTGTAGTATTCAATCATTATTTTCTTTTCCATACAATGCTTCAGCAGATTTTAGTAGACCAGATTTGTATAATTTGCACATGTACTCTTTATTCAGATTTTGTGTAAAAGCGATCAATTTCCCAAAACCGTTTTCTGAAAAGCATCCGTAAACATGAACCTTCAATGGGTGCTTGACTGTTCGCTGAATCAATCTTTCGCCGTTTTTTGTCCAAGCTTTCTTAAAGCGATTATAAATAACGAAAGAGGACTCGTCAGTAAAGATAACTTTGCTCCAGTCACGATCCAGATGTTCATGTTAATAGTTTTTCAACGTGCTTTTTTGTTAACAAAGGTTTTGTGTTGGTACTCTTGTTAGAAATACCTAATTCCAAAAGTCTTTGCCTGATTCTAAAAGTAGAAACTTCGACTCCTGTCTTAGATATTTTTTGTTTCGCTGCTCTAAGGCTAAGAGTAGGATTTTTATCAAATAAATTGGATATAGCCTTATCCATCTTTTTTGAGGTCACTCCTTCTTTACCTCTGCCCTCAGCGTCGTCAAAATTACCAACTTCTTTAAGCGCTGAACCCACTTATTCATAAATGTGTATTTAGCGGCCAATTAAATATCCAGGCATATTATCGACAGTGAAATTTTGACATTTCGACTCTGCACATGGGTTGTTGAACTTGGTAGCATTGAACAAATTTTGTTGGCTTGTTTAAGTTTGCAACCTATTTATCGACAGTTTCCGGTTTTATCGACAAAACCATAAAATTTGTATGGGAGACCCCTAAGGAGTGGTCGGAGGGAACAGGTGTCAAAAGCAAAAATGTTCCTTTTGCAAAAATAATGGGGGTCAGTAATACATATTAACCCTCTCCCGTACTCTTTTAAAGGTCATATGCTCAGGTGTATGGAATAAATATGCAAAACCCATAAAATTTGTATGGGAGCCCTCCTAAGGAGTGGTCGCAAGGAATAGGTGTCAAACGCAAAAATGTTTCTTTAGCAAAAGTAATGGGGGTCGGTCATACATATTAACCCTTCCGGCACTCTTTTAAAGGTCATATGCTCAGGTGTATGGAATAAATATACAAGACCCATAAAATTTGTATGGGAGCCCCCCTAAAGAGTAGTCGCAGGGAATAGGTGTCAAAGGCAAAAATGTTCCTTTTGCAAAAGTAATGGGGGTCAGTCATACATATTAACCCTTCCGGCACTCTCATAATGGTCATATGCTCAGGTGTATGGAATAAATATACAAAAACCATAAAATTTGTATGGGAGCCCCCCTAAGGAGTGGTCAGAGGGAATATGTGTCAAAGGCAAAAATGTTCCTTTTGCAAAAGTAATGGGGGTCGGTGATACATATTAACCCTCTCCGGCACTCTTTTAAAGTTCATATGCTCAGGTGTATGGAATAAATATTGTGTATTGGAATAAGTATTGTGTCTTGTGTTAGGAAATAGTCGAAAATATTTATCTTTTTTTAATAGAAAAATAGAGTTTTCAGAAACTGCCTGATATGTTAAATTAAAGAAATTCATAGAGTACTTTTCACACTCGTAATAGTTTTTAAATAGAGGCTTTGGTTTTCCAAAAGATATTATAATTTATCGATGAGTGATTACTCCCATATAACATTAAGGCTCGATATTATTGCTCTTAACAAAACTTAAGTCTTGCTATTGGATCAGGTGTGATTTTTATTAAAACTTATTGTTTTAATTAATATAGAATGAACTCGACAATGGAATATGACACTTCCCATACAGTTCAAAATCTTTAACCAAGATAAATGTGTTTTTATAAAAGCCAAAACTCTCACATATGAAAACAGATGTAATCATTATTAAAAGTAATCATCATCATAAATATGACTGCTATAAGGCAACAGACGTGGTATCCTCCATATGGCTTAGGACCATGTTCGCATATAAGAAAATATCAAAAGAGTGCACTAGAGTCTTAAAATTTTTGTTTTGACCGATGTCCAAATTCGTATCCAAATCCTTTTCCTAATGCTTGTCTCTAATTGCTTGTCTAAATTTTTGTGTGTACTGCTGTTTTTATTTTTATTACTTTAATGTTTATCTCTGTTTTAATTTAATTTTTAGTTTAGTTTCATTTGTATTTTGATTTTGATTTTGATTTTGATATTGATTTTGATTTTGATTTTGATTTTGATTTTGATTTTGATTTTGATTTTGATTTTGATTTTGATTTTGATTTTGATTTTGATTTTGATTTTGATTTTGATTTTGATTTTGATTTTGATTTTGATTTTGATTTTGATTTTGATTTTGATTTTGATTTTGATTTTGATTTTGATTTTGATTTTGATTTTGATTTTGATTTTGATTTTCGAAAACAAAAGTTTTACGAACGAAAACTGCGTCAACATATACTTGACCTTAAACTTTGAACCTTGAACTTCTCAAAAATGGGCCAAAGTATTAACGACTAACGCCATTAAAATTAGCGTCTTCGAGTTATGTTTAAATGATATGTCCCTAGCATGTTTGCAAAAATAAGTGCCCGATTCAGGCACAGCGTTATGTTTACAAAAAGAGGAGTATAGTCTTAGAAGAGACTTTGCTATTGTTTCAATTCAACTCAAATGAACTCTGCTAGTTTTCTATAAATTTATTTTTAATTTCCTGTAAATCCCAAATACTATGCTTCCGTTTCCACAAATGATTTTATCTTCATTAGAAAATAAATAAAAAAAAAGATAAATCCAGAATTGACTAAAACAAACATTCTACCAATAAGAAAAAACTACATTTCTTTCTCAATAACTTAATTGCTTCAATACAAACAACACTTATTCCCACACATGAACACACACACGCACTCACATGCTGATATGTACACGCAGAACGCTTCGGGTCACCAAAGCACGCACGCTTTTATTATAATTTTTGTTTCTTTTGCTTGTGTGTTTGTTTTGTTTGCTTGTTTGAGTTACAATTATTTTATTTACCTTTGGGATCGAAAACAGATACTTAAATAAGTTTCAATTTGGTCGACCTACAGGCAATAACCCCCACCTATACAGAGCGACCAACCTCCAGCTTTAAATCTGTGTTTGTTGTTGTTCCAACCAGCACACAATAATTTTTCGGCACACTGTGGCAACACTTGACTTGGCAAACTAAATGACAAAAAGAAATACAACGTAAAACAATAAAACACCAAATTTAATTTTAACAAAGCCTGGCAGAATGGGCCCAACGCGCATCAAATGCGCCAACACTAACAACAGTTCCAACAGTTTGGTTTTGTAATTGAGGATTACAACAACAAAACAATAACAAGAAGCATATAATAACAAAAACATGCTGGGCAAAATGGACAAATAAATGGCATACTTTTTATGCTTGCGGATACGGATGTCACGCATGTACGGCAAGTGAGTGAGTGACTGTGCCTATGTGTATGTGCGTGATGGTGTTGGTGTGGAGAAGAGGCGCTCATGCAGTAAGTTAGATAGTGGCCAAGTACTAAGGCAATTGACGCTTGCGGGCACGTACAGCATAGAGACAATAAAAGGCACACTTACGCACACAAGCTCATAGTCACTCATACTGACACTCTCACCCACATGCACATGTGTGTTTGCTACATAGCCACACATATGTTTTTGCCAAAAATATGTTCGTATTTAATTGAATGGAATGCCATCAAAACGCTGCTTTATTATGCTAGTTATTCTTGTTGTTGTTGTGGCCGTTTTTTGTGGCTATCACTTGGTCACACAACAGTGACAACAACAACAACAAGTTAATTTAACCTATATCAACTTGACCAACTTAGTTGATGGTTTTTTCCTGTTTTTTATTTTTTTTTATTTTTGTGTTATATTGCTATCCACCCTCCGCCTTCCAAAAATTTTGATTATTCGTTACGTTTTGCTCACCTTTAACTTCATGTCGCCATGCTTAAAATGTCATCCACGCACACGAAACTCCAATCCTAGACGTGCCACTTCGAGACCCTCGCGTCCAACTGCCACGTTTGCGTAGGGTCGCAAAAATGAGCGGTTCGCATGCATTCCATTGATCAGCCAGCTGAGATGACAAACCGGTTTTGATGCTGCGGACGTGCAGTTCACGCGTACGATGTCGCCAATTTGGTAACGTGGCTGACCACCGGTGATTTGTGGGCCATGCTTGGGTGTAACTGTAAAAATTACAGAGAATGAAATGTAATAAAAAATTTATTTTTCATAAACTTGTGGATTAGCGTGGCAGCGCATGTGTAAATTTACTTTGTGTGCGTGTTTTATTATGTGCGTGTGTGTAAAGTTGTAGTTGCTACATGCACTGCACGCATTTATATATGTGTGTGTGTGTATTTTTGTGTGAGTGTGTAACTTTTATATTGTCCATTAATTTCATGTTATTTCAACGCATTTAATTTTATCCTGTTTGTATGTGTGTGTGTCCTTAAATTTAATTAAAATTCCTGTCTACCTTTGTGTGCTAAATTTCGGTAAATTTCTATAGAAATTTGGTATTAAAAAGGTACTAAATTACATGTTGCTTGAAACAAGGCTTTCATTTTCAATTTCAGAGTGTTTTTATCTTTTTTTTTTTGCTAGCTTAAATATAAGTCCTAATGGTTGAGAGTTTTTTTTCATAAATTTTATAACATCATTTGGTAATGAAGACAGGACTGAATATTATTTTGTAAAAAAAGTTAACATCGAAATGTGCAAAACATTTAAAAATTAAAAAGCCAGACATAAATTTTGCTTTCTTTTTTTTTTAAATAATATTTCCATTTCTATTGGAAATGTTATTAAATAACAATCTTTAAGGGCACCTTTTATCCCAAGGGTCCAAAATTTAATGTCTCGCTAAAAACCAAATAACACAAAAATTATTAAAGACATCGAAAAACGAAAAATTTATTTAAAATTTATTGTTGTTGTTGTCGTTGTGATGTCAAAGTAGACTAACAAATAAAAAAAAAAAAAAAGTATGCCGCTGGTTATTATAAAAAAAATGTTTCTGCATAATCTGAAAATAAAAAACAAAGCAAAAAAATTATATTTATGCCGTTATCGTCGGTACTAAAATTGTGAGTTTCGTTCAAAAAATAACGGAACTTAGCATCCAAATATTAAAATTTCAAAACGAAAAAAAAGGGTCTTTTTAAAACTTAAGATACACGGGTTTATCTCTGTTGCTTTTGGAGCTACCCTTATGATCCTAGTGCCGACGAGACTAGTAATAACGACTCGTAATTTTTTCGATGAGTTTTTATCATAATCAATCGCGAAAATGTGATAACGGATTTAAAGTAATGGTTAGTGTTTTTGATATAATACAATTGAATTACGATTGGTTTGAGAGGTTTTGCATTTTGGTGCTGACTATCACGAAAAAATCTGATAATTGTTTCCGAAAAATTTTGAGAAAAAAAAGGAACAAAAATGACATTTCATTACTATAGTCCAAGATCCCAGGCCCCCCAGAAACTCGTTGTTTTCAAAGTTTCAAAATCATGACGAACGAATAGTGCAATATATACTTGAGAATGTATGCGTACCTGCTAGCTTGAGTAGACGGCCCGATTACAGGTAGCAAGTAGAAAAGGTATGTAAAAACATTACATACTTTCTGTAAATTTAAACTGCTAAATTTTTTATATGTTATTAGGAATATTGTTAATTTTCAATATTTACTATTGCCAGACACTTCTCGTCGGCAGTAATTTCTGCCAGACGCTTTAAAGTTGGCAAAAAAATGACTGAACCTTACTTATTTTCTGAGTCGCCAAATTTAAATATAATATTTAGGGGACTATTTTAAAACATTGTGTAAAGAGCCAGACACATGCGATGGGCAAAACATCTCCCCAGACACCTGTTTAGTGTAAACCGTGTTACAAGTAAATTACAATAAAACTTAAATTTATATTTTTAATTAACATTTTTCAACAGCAATTAATTTAATTAAACGGTTATTTATTGAAAATTTCATTTTACAGTGATGAACGATATGTGTAGTTATTATAAAATTATTACATATTTGTAAAAAATTAAAATTTATTAATTAGTATTGTTATTTTATTGACTTCTAATTTTCTTTGTCGTCAACGTTGGTGTTTTCTTCGTCACCATGAAGCCAATCATTGAATTGAATATTAAAATCATCGTCCTCATCATCAGCATCGTAGTTAAATTTAGGATTTAGGTAGCTGCAAATATATTATTAAGTGAAAATATAATACCTGATTCATTTTTAAGTGATTCACTGACAAAAATCGGCAGTTGATCCCCATCGAACCACTTAAAACGATACTGATTGTCTTCCAATGTCCACCCATTATCCTCAGGACTGACAATACTTAGGTTGTTCATATAGCATTATTCCAAATACTCGAAATATAATTTACTTCGCGAAATTGCTGGAATCCAGTTGTGAAGATTCATGCCGTAAAGATCTTTCATAATCTTTGATTGAAAGTGTAAAATATTGGTCAAAAATTACGTCGAATCTTTTCGCACTCAGTTGTGTTACCATTTGTAATAATTTCTCTGAAATATTTCCAAAAGTTTTAGGAACATTTTTCATAGTGTGAAGTAAAAAAAACCATAAATTTTACCATTACTGGACCAAATCAAGTTCGACCTTCTGACTTTGGAAAAGAGTTGAAAAATGGTCGCTTCAAACAGGCACTCCTTGATTTTTCATTTTGCATCAGGCAACTGATGAGATGGCACCATTCATTAGCAATAAACTGGTTTATATTAATTTCATACAATGCCATTCATTTATCATTCATAATAATAAAGTTGTGTCTAATACACTGTGTGACAATTTAAGGGTCAGTTGGAATAACCTCAAATATCTCAATGGTTTCTATTGTCATACTGAGTCATACTCAGTTTTATCGGATTAGGTCAAACAAGAGAGAAATTCAAGGTCAAATTTCATCTTTAAGTCACAAATTTTTTTTTATAACTCTTCAACTAAATTCAAATCCTATATAGTAACTGCATCTAAACATTTGCAATGGATGGTTCTTAACATTTTGAGACCATTTTTTGCTCAAAAAGTTACGTAAGGGGGCTAATATTTTCTTCGAAAAAAGGGTTTTTTTAAAAAAAAAAAAACAATATTTTCAATAGTTTAGTTGCTTTGTATTTTTCTTCAAAAACAATCAGATTTTGCTGAATTTTTGCATACACCTTAAGTAAAATAAAATAACCCACTTCTGAAAAGATCACAACAATTACATGTGCGCATCCAAAGATATTCGGATTCAAAGATTACCAAAGATGGTAACTTCGTTAATGTAAGCCCTAGCGTAAAATCATTCAGATGAAAATTATAAAGAGTGATTTTTTAAGTGCCTGATAACTTTTTTTTTAAAAAAAACGCATAAAATTTGCAAAATCTCATCGGTTCTTTATTTGAAACGTTAGATTGGTCCATGACATTTACTTTTTGAAGATAATTTCATTTAAATGTTGACCGCGGCTGCGTCTTAGGTGGTCCATTCGGAAAGTCCAATTTTGGGCAACTTTTTCGAGCATTTCGGCCGGAATAGCCCGAATTTCTTCATAAATGTTGTCTTCCAAAGCTGGAATAGTTGCTGGCTTATTTCTGTAGACTTTAGACTTGACGTAGCCCCACAAAAAATAGTCTAAAGGCGTCAAATCGCATGATCTTGGTGGCCAACTTACCGGTCCATTTCTTGAGATTAATTGTTCTCCGAAGTTTTCCCTCAAAATGGCCATAGAATCGCGAGATGTGTGGCATGTAGCGCCATCTTGTTGAAACCACATGTCAACCAAGTTCAGTTCTTCCATTTTTGGCAACAAAAAGTTTGTTAGCATCGAACGATAGCGATCACCATTCACCGTAACGTTGCGTCCAACAGCATCTTTGAAAAAATACGGTCCAATGATTCCACCAGCGTACAAACCACACCAAACAGTGCATTTTTCGGGATGCATGGCCAGTTCTTGAACGGCTTCTGGTTGCTCTTCACTCCAAATGCGGCAATTTTGCTTATTTACGTAGCCATTCAACCAGAAATGAGACTCATCGCTGAACAAAATTTGTCGATAAAAAAGCGGATTTTCTGCCAACTTTTCTAGGGCCCATTCACTGAAAATTCGACGTTGTGGCAGATCGTTCGGCTTCAGTTCTTGCACGAGCTGTATTTTATACGGTTTTACACCAAGATCTTTGCGTAAAACCTTCCATGTGGTCGAATAACACAAACCCAATTGCTGCGAACGGCGACGAATCGACATTTCACGGTCTTCCGCAACACTCTCAGAAACAGACGCAATATTCTCTTCTGTACGCACTGTACGCATTCGTGTGGTTGGTTTAATGTCCAATAAAGTAAACTGAGTGCGAAACTTGTCACAATCGCATTAATTGTTTGCTCACTTGGTCGATTATGTAGACCATAAATCGGACGTAAAGCGCGAAACACATTTCGAACCGAACACTGATTTTGGTAATAAAATTCAATGATTTGCAAGCGTTGCTCGTTAGTAAGTCTATTCATGATGAAATGTCAAAGCATACTGAGCATCTTTCTCTTTGACACCATGTCTGAAATCCCACGTGATCTGTCAAATACTAATGCATGAAAATCATAACCTCAAAAAAATCACCCTTTAGATCCAGCAATTTTCTTCAAAACTGTCCTTAACATTTTTAACGAAAGAGTTACCGTTTTAACGATATGCGCGTAAATGTTGGTTTGGTTTTAATTGGAGCTTGAGAAGATGTAGAAATAAAAATAATTTTTATTTTAACCGTTATAATTTTTCATATATGTTGTTATTACACATGAATTTAATATTCAATTCAATGATTGGCTTCATGGTGACGAAGAAAACACCAACGTTGACGACAAAGAAAATTAGAAGTCAATAAAATAACAATACTAATTAATAAATTTTAATTTTTTACAAATATGTAATAATTTTATAATACACATATCGTTCATCACTGTAAAATGAAATTTTCAATAAATAACCGTTTAATTAAATTAATTGCTGTTGAAAAATGTTAATTAAAAATATAAATTTAAGTTTTATTGTAATTTACTTGTACCACGGTTTACACTAAACAGGTGTCTGGGGGGATGTTTTGCCCATCGCATGTGTCTGGCTCTTTACACAATGTTTTAAAATAGTCCCCTAAATATTATATTTAAATTTGGCGACTCAGAAAATAAGTAAGGTTCAGTCATTTTTTTGCCAACTTTAAAGCGTCTGGCAGAAATTACTGCCGACGAGAAGTGTCTGGCAATAGTAAATATTGAAAATTAACAATATTCCTAATAACATATAAAAAATTTAGCAGTTTAAATTTACAGAAAGTATGTAATGTTTTTACATACCTTTTCTACTTGCTACCTGTAATCGGGCCGTCTACTCAAGCTAGCAGGTACGCATACATTCTCAAGTATATATTGCACTATTCGTTCGTCATGATTTTGAAACTTTGAAAATAACGAGTGTCTGGGGGGCCTGGGATCTTACTCTATACTTTTTTTGCAAGAATACATAATAGTTCAGTTTAGTTTAGTGAGTTTATTGAGTCTATGGTACAAATCCTTACAGACAAGAGAGAGCAATACATTTTGTTATAATAATCTTAAAACAAAACAATAAAATATAAATATCAAATAAGAGAAACATGAAACTTACAAGTAACTAAAATAAGCTATTAACAAAATTTTTGAAAGCAGATTTTGATATAGAGAAATCGAAAAGATATTTTATGGATAATCTATATATATAAAAAAGGAGTTTATGTTTGTAAGGCCGCAATGGACTCCTAAACTACTCATCCGATTATCATGAAAATTTGTGTATAGAAGTTTTTTGGTACGGTGCGTGTTTGTGGGCTATCAATTTTGATCCACCTTGAACACCAGAGGGATCTGTAGTACAAATTTTTTACAAAACTGCCTAAAACTCATAAACTGCTAATGCGATTAGAATGAAAAGTGGTATACAGTGGGTTTCATGTACGTTGAGTGTTCTGCTGCTATCCTTTTTGGCCTATCTTGAACACCAGAGGGCGCTATAGTACAAATTTTTTGCAAAACCACCTAAAACTCCCAAACCGCTCATGCGATTAGAATGAAAATTGGTATAAAGTAGTTTTCAGGTACGAAGAGTTTTTTCATAGTATCTTCTTTGAACCATCTTGGACACCAGATGGTGCTGTAGTACAAATTTTTTACAAAATCGCATATTTTTAGTTGTTACATATACAAATATTTACAAAATATAAAATATTTCTTAAATTTAGTAAAATTAAAAAATTTCCGTTATTTTGACATTAAAAACATGAACATATCTTGAAAACTATGAAAAATTCTACTACAACGATTTATTTAATTCAACATCGTGCTCAAAAATGAGAAAAAACAATCAGAAATTTAACTTTGTGAAGTTCGATTCAAATATCTCCGCTGCTTTTTTATACATTTTGTTCAATTTTTTTTTGTCTTAAAGCTTCATCAAAGTACTATGAAAACCTTATTGCAAAAATACCGTTAGTTGAGTATATATATTTTAAATATTTTTTTCAAAAAAGGTCTGAAATTTTGGAGTTTTCCTCAAAAAAGGCTCAAAATTTGGTTTTGTTGTAAAAATAATTTAAATTCAAATTCGTAAATTTTCAACTCTATTCAAAAATTATAACATTTATAAGCAAAAGTAATTTCAATTTTACGCAAAAATTAGAAACCATTTTTGTGATTCAAAAAACAAGGACTACCCTAGATTTTTTCGTACACAATTTTTTTTTCCAATATTGTGTTTTTATAATTTTGAAAAAATATACAAGCTAAAAAAATAATTTATTAGAAAAAATTATCGAAGTATCTCTTGCCAATCAAAAGTTATAGCCAATAATGTTTATTCAAAATATATATATACACTAAGGGAAATAATGCATATTAACATTATCCACGCCTGAGTATCAATTTTATTTAAATATTTACGTGGATAAATCAAATATTTTCCCTACAACTCGTTTTTTTCCCGTATTTGAATTTTATTTATACCACAAACGTACGCACATATTCCATACAAGCAAGCAGCAACAGCATCGCACACTTACACACATACTCCGACAAGCAGCAACAGCATCGCACTCTGTTTCTGCAGTTTCTTTTTTGCATTTGCAGTTCTTATAGTTCTCATAGTTCTCATTTAGTTATTGTTTCAGGAGTAATACAAACAATTTTTAATTTTATATTTTTTTATATTTGTTTATCGTATATTATGCATGTTTGGCAAAGAAATTAAATTATGTAGGGCGGAGTGACAACTCGGTATTTTCAGGAATATCTTGGACCGATTGTCATTTACCTGCATAATTTGCTTCTGCCTAAACAATTTTGTACATTACTTTTTCGTTCTGTAATATATACTATGTTCAACAGTTGGTGCAATATTAGTGCACCAACTGTCAAAAATAGTATAAATTAGAGAACGAAAAAAGTGAAGCGATAATAAATTATACAGGCATTTGATGAACGCAATATGAAGAAAATAATACCATAAAACCATTAATAACATATTCAATTTAAATATGTTTTTTTTTTTAATTTCAATATTTTTATTCAAATTTTCTTTAAATGCGATAGTTTATTTTCAAATAGTAAATATTTGAAAGATATTTTAAAAAAATTCGTGCATAATTTTAATATATTTTTTATTAATTCTGTTTAAATATTTAAATATTTAATTTAATTAAAAAAGTATTCAAATAAATTTTAAATATTTACGTAGTCGATTTATTCAAATGCGTTATTGGTGCAAAAATGACTCGCTTTTTGGATAAATTAAAAAAGTTTTTGAATAAATTTAATATTTTTTTCCCTTAGTGTACAAAAAGCAAAATGATGTCTGTGTGTTGGCTGGAAACTTCAAAATTGCTGAGTCGATAGAGCTGAAATTTTGGCAGTATATTTTTTTCAAGCACAAGATGGTTTTAATTTCTGGCACACCCACTTTACCGCCCACAAATCAATAAAAATGCTATATATCCTATGGTTTTCGTCGATTTGGCTACATTTTGGTAATTTAGTTTGTATGCTCACTGTCGGCAACTGTACTAAGACTGGGCAACGTCCATCTACTTGAAAACTGGGACGGGCATTATATAAAGGGGTGTGGCTCCGCCCATACAATTACAATTTGTATTATCGAATAGCTTTGAAAGTAAAAGTAGCAGTATTTACATACAAACTTAAAATGGAGTTACTACTTAAACTGTAACTAGAAAATGACAGTGGTGTTAAACTATTGGTCTAAGAAAAGTTTCGAATATAATTATTATGTTGCGATATAATTGCTGGGTGCAGCAACGCGCGCCGGGAAAAAGCTAGTTCATTATATAAACACAAAGATCTTGTAATTGGTTCACTTAAAGCATAATTAGTTCTTGGAAGTTTGATAAAAAAAAGTTTAGAAAACTGCAACTGCCTTGGAGGTATATTGAAATTAATAGGATTCAATAAGGAGGAGTCATCAATGTTACAGGATATCATATACAAACATTAATGAACTTATTTTCCTCCTGCATTCAAGATTCTTCAATCCCAATAGCAGGCAACGAACATTACGTGGGTGAATTTGAATTAAAAGTAGTACAAAGCAACATATACTTAGTAGCCTTTTTTTGAACTTTTTCTAGCCTAAAAGCATGAATTGCAGCTGAAGGATTCCAAATAATTGATGCATATTCAAGTCTCAATCTTACAAGAGAGCTATAAAGAGCTTTTATAGTATAGAGGTCAAGAAATTCTTGACTATTCCGACGAATAAAGGCAAGAAGGGAATAAGCTTAAGGAAGCAAACAATTTAAGTGATCTACAAAGTTAAATTTGGAATCAAAAACCACGCCTAGGTCACGAATTGTAAAAACTTTTTTAAGTGGGAAATCGGTCATTGTATTAGAAGTCGTTACTGAGTTATTTGATTTATTAAAGGTAACATAAGAACATTTACTAATATTAAGCGGCAACCCGTTTCGAACACTTCAATCAAAGACATTATTTAAGTCGACTTGCAATAGTGCTGAGTCTTCTAGATTATTTACCTTACTAAAAAATTTCAAATCATCAGCATAGAGTAGGAATTTTGAGAAGTGAAAACATTTACTTATGTCATTAATATAAGGTACAAATAACAAGGGGCCCAATAAGCTACCTTGCGGAACACCAGAAGACACTTTAACCCTTTGACGACCATTGAGACACCGGTGACCCTTTTACTTTCGAATTTTTTCTGGAAAAACTATGCAAACGATTTTTCTTTACAAGGTATCATTCAACAGGAAATGAATGTGGCTTCCAGAAAGTACTTAATTTTCAAGGGCAGATTCATCCCTTTGCCTACCAGCCCACCCCGAAGTAGAAAAATCTTGACTTTTTCTCCACCTTCTTCTTGCTGCAATATTTTGGGGGTAGCCTCCTACCTATAGTTAAAAAATGTTTGAAAGAGTTGCGGGAAACCTTCCAATTTTGAACGAAAAAGTAGCAAAAACAGATAGTCCACTTGGGCTATCCACGCGACCACAAAATCTGATGGGACCTATATGTTCCATTGGTCGTCAACGGTAAAAATCTAAGACATATTTACTTTTGTTGAAAAGTTGATTTATTTGAAATAAAAATAAATTTGTTTCAATTTTTGATCAATGCATTGAATTTTCATTTTCTTATGATGAAATTTGAAGTTATTTCGATCATTGGCGAAGCAAAATGGTTTTTTTGCAAACGGCACAAATAATATTCCTTCGATGGTCTTTGTGTTGTTTTGAACAGAAAATACATCATTACGTCCCGTTTCACTTTTGCAGAATTATCGGACAGGGAAGTGATCCTTAGTTTAAATCTTTAAGGTATCTGTCTTACAACTTCGCGGTTGGTGACCGTTTTGATCATTTGATTAGCCAGTTGTCCGCGGACTTCCAATGCAGATATAGAAAATGAATCATAAAGTAGAAATTTTGTTGTGACCACAGTGTACAGCGGCGGATTTATATACGGGTTGATAAGGATTTAGCCGCCATTCTCCTTTTAGAATTTTTTGTGTGGGAAAAAAATTGAAAAAGCGCTAAAAGCCGTTTTAGCCTCCCCCTTGGACTATAAAACTGTTAGCTCAGTCCTTCCCCCCTCTGGTGAATCCTAGATCCACCACTGATTGTGCACACTCAAATCAAAGCGATCGCAGAAAAGACGCAAGTAGAATTTGGTCTTTGATTAATTTTTTGTTACGGAGTTTTGTTTTGCATCAAATGAAAGATACGATTTTTTGGAAAATTTAACCTATTTCGTGATATTTTGAATAGTCGTAAAGAGGTCAAAGTACCACCATTGGAAAGGTTATTTTTCAACCTTTCATTGGATGTCAAACATTACGCCGTACATTACATAGAAGGGCAAATATTATGATAGAATTTTTGGGTTTTTTTAATAATCTTTTTAAATATTTTGGGACTATCTCCTAAACCAATAGTCATAGTCATCATAGTACATAGAGGTCAAAGTACTAATATTGCAAAGGTTATTTTTTAAACTTTACTTAATTCTTTTAAACGAATTTTCCAGCGGTTCAGGAGCGGTCGTCAAAGGGTTAAAACAGTACGAATTATATTATTGATTGAGACATAGTAAAATCTACCACTTAGGTTAGACTTAATCCATTCCAGGAACGTGGAGTGACACCCCATTTTCCCAAGCTTTGCGATTAAAACCTTATGGCATACTTTGTCGAAAGCCTTCGATAGATCTGTATAAATGACATCAACCTGAGAGCCAGATTCAAGAGTAGATATACAATAATTTGAAAAAAGCGTAAGATTAGACACTGTAGACTTCCCTGTTACGAACCCATGCTGCTCAATGCAGATGTGCCGCTTAGCAAGGAATTAAAGTTTAGGCTTGATAACTGCCTCAAACAGCTTTGATACATTGCTTAATTTAGAAATAGGCCTATAGTTAGTTATATCGTTCTTTTGACCGCTTTTAAAGATTGGAGTAATAGCTGCAATTTTCCAAGGCTCTATAAAAGATCCCAACGACAAAGATTTATTAAAAACCAGACAAAACGGCTTAGCTAGCACAGATGCACACTGAATTATTAAAATAGAGGCCAACCCATCGATATCGGATTTTGTTGAGCATCTTAAGTCAGACAAAGAGCTAAAAACCTCTCCAACAGACACTGAAATAGAGCTAATATCGACGCCTAAATCGAGATTTTCTAACAGGGAGCTGTCATACCACGAGTCATCATCAACATAATTTGATTTAAAAAAATCAGCAAAAAGGTTCACAATGTCAACTGTTGTGGAACACTTAAAGCCATTAAAGAGCATTGATGAGGGAATCTGAGATCCATTTTTTTTCGATTAAATGTAATTCCAAAATGTTTTTGGATTTGAAATTATATTGCTTTCCACACCAATATATACTGCTTGTACAAAAATATATTTAAAAAAATTAAACTCTCTAGAATAATACTCAAATTTAAGTTTATAACTATTAATGTCAGTGGACTTGAAAAGTTTAAAGAATTTGTTACGCAAATTTTTTAATTTTTTGAGACCACTAGTGTACCACGGCAGCTTGTGGCTTATCGCACAATATGGGGAACATTATTTTCACAAATATTTAAAATTTTATTTTTAAAGATATCAAAACATATTGCAGTGCTTTTTTCATTAAACAAGTTAGTCCAGTTAATTTCATTCAAAATATTCCTTAAAATCCTGAAATTACAAGAATTAAAATTATATATGCTTTTATTTTGTTGGCACGAAATAAATTCAAAAAATTCAATTTCTAGAAGTAGTGGACAATGATGAATACTAGCAGGACTAACTGAAAAAACACATTCTGATAAATTAAATTTAATATCGCTAGAAACAAAAATTAAATCTAGGATTTTATTTAATTTTTTTTCAAAATAATTGATTTGAGCTAAGTCAATGCTAAAGATACTATCAATAAAATTAATTTCGTGTAGTTGATTTACATTAGTTGGTGTGAAATCACCAGCAATACGCATCCAGTGAATTTTGCTTAGGTTAAAGTCACCTAATACGCAAAGATGATTACGAGGATCCAGCGAAGAGTGAAGAGAAATAATATTATTGACGTGAGCATCATAAATTACATCCGAGCTATTAGGCGGGATATATGATGCGCATAGATACAGAGAACAATCTGGTCCATCAATGGTTATACATACATAGTTGATCTAGGATGGAATCTGCATTCGACAAGGTAAATAAAGAAGAGCGCAGAGTACGTTTTGCAGAATCAGAACAGAGCCCTGTTTTTAATGGGTCTCTGTCTTTGCGATACACATGATAAATTCCCAAATCAAAAAACTCTCCATCAAAAAAATCAGAGTTTAACCAAGTTTCAATAAAAACAATCAGATCATACTCACCTTGCGAAGACCATTGATAAATGGAATCAGTTTTGGTTCTAATCCCAGATATATTTTGGAAATACAGATTAAGTTTGTGGCTAGAACTATTAGCAGTACTCACATTCACTAAATTTAGCTTTTGAAAATTTTTAAATGGGCGCACTCTCACATGGCTGGCCATAGAGATGGTTTTATAATATGTTCAAACAAGTTTGCAGAAACTCCCAATTTAAATGAAATATACATATAAAAAAAGGTAGGTGGATATGGCATGATTTGTGCCTGTCTTGCTTATACTAAAAAATTCACACACATTGTTGTAAAAAATTCTGTGGCTGCTATTGATATTTCTGGGTGAGGCAACAATAAGTGGCAACACTTAACATCTGACTTTTACACTGGAAACTTTAAATTAGCTGCGTTCGATTCGCCAGCGCTAAACTCAATTACGAAAAAAACGGCTACTCAGTTAGCTGTTACCTTCTGAATAGTTTGCAGCACTTTTTTTTCACAAATCACATGAAGTTTGCCAATAAATTTTGTTGAAAAATAAGAAACTGTTTAAGGGGAGATATACCTTTAGACAGAATGAATTTGGTTTCCAGAACTTACGCCCGATGAACTTACGACCAAAAAAAGAGATGGCAAAAAGCCCGATTTTCCATAGCATCGAATTTTGGAAAAAACGCCCGAATTTGAAATGGCAATTGAGCCCGAAAGAAGGAAATTACGCCCGAATGGTTTGGAAATTAAGCCTGAAAAAAAAAAATGGAAATTACGCCCGAAATTTTCAGCAGTGTTTCGGGCTTTATTTCCAAATTCTTCGGGCGCAATTTCCGTGATCTAGATTCAATGTAAGACTATCAAAATATCAAAAAACAGATTTGAGTAGTAAATGAAAAAGCTCGAAATAAACCAAATTTCACCCAACAAAAACGATAATATGTCGTTTTGGAAAACGAAAAATTTTTTGAAAAATGGCCCAGAAAAAAAACCAAAATTTCGAAGCGAGTTTGTTCAGCTGCTTCGATATGCGCACGATTCGTCGCGCTGCAGGGAGCTGGTGCGGGCCCAAATATTTCATTTGACTTGAACTATATAAATAAAATAAACTGGCCATTTCAGCCCTTAAAGGATTTCGACCGAACTTCTTTTGATCAAATTGTGTTGTGCGTGTTATTAAAAATATTTGGACACAATTGATCGAAAACTGGACCTACTAGTTTTATGGCGACTCCGAACAGCTAATGTGAATGTTCTCAAGAAGCTTTACATGTCATTATTTATTCTCTGAGGTTTGCCATTGTCTGCAGAGAGATGACGGCCGAACAGAAAAATTAATTCAATTGAAAAAACTTTCTGTGTCGTATGGAATTGAACCAGGGTTCTCTGGCGTATGGGTCATGCACTCTACCCACTCCACCACGGCCGCCACTTGTGACTTGAACTTGACTTGAACTAAAAAAAACAAATAAAGAAATTTTTTGCATTGTTCTTAAGAGAAAAACTTCCCTTAAACGAAATGAGCAGTATTTTCAAGGCCCATTTTAATTCAATGAATCATGCTTAGAAATCTATAAAAACATTTCGTACAAGGGAAATACTAATCTTTTCAAAACATGAAGTTTATTTGGTTGGCAAAGAATCCCAAAAAGAAATAACTTCGGCAGAGGGGTACGGGGCCGGGGTGATGGGTGATGTGAGCGATCCGCCATGATACGTTTGCTCAGCTGCACTGCGATTATAAGATAATCAAAATATAAAATAACAGATTTGAGCAGTAAATTCATGCTTCTCTGTGAAAATATCTGCAAAGATTTCCTTAATTCTATTTTTTTATGTTATTCCATGAACAAGGATTTCATGGACATTATGTCCAAATTAGGTCAAAATTTTATTTTTTTTATGATGAAATAATTTTCCCTTATAAGGGCAAACCATTTCATCACAAGAGTTTAAAATTTCTGAACATTTTGGGAATAAAAAAAAAACTTTTTGGGAATAAAATTCGGGCGTTTTTTCATTATTTTAATGTGGTAAAAATGTCCGATTTTTTTCGGGCCTAAATTCCAATATTTTTTTTGGGTCTTTCTTTCATTTCAAATATTTGGAAAAAAGTTTGGCGTAAGTTCATCGGGCGTAAATTCCGGGAGCCTACTGATATATATCTAAAGATATCCACAAATCTGTTAAATCTTCATTAATTATTACTTAAGACACCTTTTTCAACTTAAAGTTGAACTTTTACTTTTGGTTTCCACACAATTCACGGGAAAAGAAATGTGAACAAAATTAACCCTGTAATGCATATTTTCAAACAATTTCAAATAAAATACTCAAAAAAGTAATTCAGGGTTCTCCAACAGGGACTTGACAGCTTTGAATTAAATTTCTGAACGCACCCTTTCACTACTCATCGAACTGTCACTGTCGATTTATTAAGTAAACTCAACATTTTCATCATGGTAAAGTACACGAACGAACAACGTCTGCAAATGATGCTCTGGAAGAGATGCGCCAAGATGATGAATTTCATGGCAAAATCATCTTCAGTGACGAAGCTCATGTTTGGCTCAATGGGGTCGTCAATAAGCAAAATATGCGTTATTGGTCGGGTGAAAATCCACATGTGCTTCATGAACCGCCACTTCATCCACAAAAAATAACTGTTTGGTGCGGTTTGCATGCCGGCGGCGTCATTGGACCATATTTTTTCATCGACAGTAACGATCGTGACATTATTTCGTGTGGCCATCGTTATCGCGCCATAATTACCGATAATTTTTGGCCCGAATTGAAGATATGGACTTGGACAACATGTGGTTTCGACAGGACGTTACCACAATCCACACACCACACTTTACAATCGATTTATTGTCGAGTAAGTTTGATGAGCGTGTTATCTCAAGAAATGGGTCAGTCGATTGGCCGCCTTGTTCGTGCGATTTAACGCCTCTAAACTATTTTCTTTGGAGTTACGTCAAGTCATTGGTCTATGCCAATAAGCCGATGACGTTGGAAGAGCTCAGAGCCAACATTGAACGCGAAATAGCGATCATTTCCGCCGAAATGTGTGGCCGAGTCATCGAAAATTGGGTCCAACGAATCGACTGCTGCGCGACTGCTGCGCGCGGTGGCCATATGAACGAAGTCGAGTTTCATTCATAAATGTTTTGATTGTACTTTAAGCCATAAATAAAGTTTTTGAAATATCTGAAATGGTTTGAGTTTTATTTAAAAAAAAAAGTTGTCAAGTCCTTAATGGAAAACTCATTATATGGATGAAGACTTTCAATAATGAAAAATTTAGTGCTCCTGTTTACCTCAGACCACATTTCAGCATTTCAATAAAAAAAAAAAAAAAAAAAAAATAAAACGATGTGAACCAACTCGAATTAACGAATATCACGTGTCTAACTAATGTGCTATAGCACTTGTTTCATTAGCCATCAATTGTCATTAATAGCAAAATCAATTTTTTTCAATAAATTCCGTGAGTGGGATGAAATGAATACAGAAAGTGAAAAAAATACGTTTGTTTTTTCTAGTGTAAACAAATAACTGAATGGGTTACATGATAAACTGTCACTCCTCCCTTGTTGAATTGTATCATGACTCAACTTCATCTGTTGCACCGTTAAGACCCTATTGTGACACTACTAACTTTTTGCAGTATTGCCGTATCTAATGATATTTCGTCTGCGTCGGGTTATCCCGTGCGCCGATATACCCTTTTTACCCCTATGTCTTATAAATATCTAAACCTATATATGTGTGACTATTCTTTCCTTGACATTAGAAATTCTTAAAGATTTTTATTATACAAAATTTTACTCAAAATTTTATATGAAATGTTATCCTAAAAACCATCCCTAGCATCTCTAGTAGATTAATCAACTGTACTCTCCTCCCCTACCGACCACTTTCAGTGATACATTAAAAGTAATCGCTTGTTTTCACAATAAATGACGTTTATTATAAAAGAAAATTTTTGATTTAATTACAACAGAAATGATTACAAAATAAAACAAGTTTACTTAGAACGACAATAACAATAACAACAAAAAAAATTTTATCACTGCAAAAAGCTTTTAAAAAATTTTCAGCTGTCACTTCATTTGTCAAACATTTAATGTCTGAAATAGGTTTGGAGTGCTAGAGATAGAGAGAGAGAGAGAGAGAGAGAGTAATGGAGTGAGTAAGAGGGAGAGGAGGATATATAGAGGTAGCAAGTAAGTGCACAAACGATTGAAAAAGAGCACGATTAAAATCTATGTTTGCAAATGAATCCTACGCGCAAGTGTCAGAATAAAAGCGAATAAAATAGATTGGCATGAGTTTAATTACATTATTTTATGATGTGCTTTTCAAATTTTACAGTAAATAAATTCCTATGGAAATTTCCCCCCACCTCCAGATTAAAGCTATTTGTTTTATTATTTGTTTGATTCTTTGTTTTGTTTACTCTGGATTCTTGCATATTTAAAAGTCAGCAGAGTAAGTTTTAATGTTAGAGTCGAATTTTTATGCGTATTTAAGAGGATGATTAAATTTTTATTATCTCCGCAGCGACAACAGCAGCAGCAATAGCAGGAGGAGAGAAGTGAGAGACGGCAAAGTAATTGTAGGATTTTAATATTGAATGTATTAAGTAAAGCTTGCTGTTGCTGTCGAATTAAGGAAAAAGTGCCTTGGTTTAGGGTTATTTGAGACTGTAGGTTATCGAAATATTCTGAATACACTCTACAGAGTTTACTTTTAATGACGACGATGATGATGTTAAAAGGAGTTATTTTAGTGATGAATATATATTTCATGCCGGAAAATCAAAATGTTTTTACAATTTCATTGAACATCAAATCCATGATGACTTGCTGACGTGAATAAAAAGGAACCACAAGTGAAAGGAATGAGTTTTGTCTGTTTTGAGAAATGAGGTGTTTTTTTTATTTTTTTTTTTTGCGCACCGAGAGAAATAATATTCTTATATTAACCCTTAAATAAATATTGGGGTCTGGCCAGACTCTTTTAGGTTTTATTCCAATTTTTTTTAACACTTCTACATATCGTATCGATTTCATATTCATATCATTTCATATCAGAGAACCCTGGTTCAATTCTCACCAGACACAGAAATTTTTGACGTAGAATACGTCATTCTCGGAGGTAAGTAGGGTGGTTGATAGTGATCAGGTGTCGGTATTTACATTACTTTATGAGCCTTTGGTGGGCCTAAAGTACTCATCGTACAATGTTGATGTTAGCACTTGTTGGTCTGATTGATCCTCAATGCTACAAAAATTCATGTTAGAACTCTCTAACTTATATAAATTTCACACAATTACATGAAATATAAAGCCAACATTTGATGTTTTTGTTTGCTTAAACTTGCTACCTATTTATCGACAGTTTCCGGTTTTATCGACAAAACCATAAAATTTGTATGGGAGCCCCCCTAAGGAGTGGTCTGAGGGAATAGGTGTCAAAGGCAAAAATGTTCCTTTTGCAAAAGTAATGGGGGTCAGTCATACATATTTACCCTCTCCGGCACTCTCTTAAAGGTCATATGCTCAGGTGTATGGAATAAATAAACAAAAACCGTAAAATTTGTATAGGGGCCCCCTAAGGAGTGGTCGGAGGCAATAGGTGTCAAAGGAAAAAATGCTCCTTTTGCAAAAGTAATGGGGGTCGGTGATACTTCTTAACCCTTTCCGGCACAAACACAATAAAATTTGTATGGGAGCCCCCCTAAGGAGTGGTCGGAGGGAATAGGTGTCAAAGGCAAAAATGTTCCTTTTGCAAAAATAATGGGGGTCGGTCATACATATTAACCCTTTCCGGCACTCTTTGAAAGGTCATATGCTCAGGTGTATGGAATAAATAAACAAAAACCGTAAAATTTGTATAGGGGCCCCCTAAGGAGTGGTCGGAGGCAATAGGTGTCAAAGGAAAAAATGCTCCTTTTGCAAAAGTAATGGGGGTCAGTGATACATATTAACCCTTTCCGGCACAAAAACCATAAAATTTGTATGAGAGCCCCCCTAAGGAGTGGTCGGAGAGAATAGGTGTCCAAGGCAAAAATGTTCCTTTTGCAAAAATAATGGGGGTCAGTCCTACCTATGAACCCTTTCCGGCACTCTCTTAAAAGTCATATGCTCAGGTGTATGGAATAAATATACAAAAACCATAATATTTGTAAGGAAGCCCCCCTAAGGTGTGATCGGAGGGAATAGGTGTCAAACGCAAAAATGTTCCTTTTGCAAAAGTAATGGGGGTCGGTCATATATATTAACCCTCTGCGACACTCTTTTAAATGTCATATGCTCAGGTGTATGGAATAAATATTTTGCTAAATAGTTTTTAAAAAAGATGTCATCAAAAGCGAATTGACTAATTCTACGTCTTGTGTTACGACATAGTCGAAACTACTGTATCTTTTTTTCAATTGAATTAAAATTTCTGTTCGGACATCACTTATATGGCAGACAATGGCAAACTTCAGAGAGTAAGAGAGTACATGTGATGTAGTTATAATAAATAAACTACCATTTGCATATAATGTACATCATACATTTATACATGAAATTGTATTTTTCTTGTTAAGTGTAATATACAAGTGAAAATATCTACGTTGTTGTTTTTCAGAATTTCTCAAATGAATACAGAATTTCTCAATTTCTTTTCTTTTTTTAGCTTTGAACCAAGGATTTTCGGTGTAAAACCTATTCAGACAAGTCTACCTTGTTTCGGAATGGGGCGATAGATTAGTTGGAGGGAAGGGGGCAATCAAGTGAAACATGTGTAGGATGTTCTAAGCGTGATGGAAAACCATAGATTTTTTGATTGTTTTTGATTTTTCAGACAAAAACGGACCAAATGTGTTCCAGTAAGACCAACGCATTGGAAAAAAACGTGATTGTCGCTTATGCCATGTTAATGATAAAGCATAAAACTCGTTTCTACTGCGAAATAGGTTTGCCCCTGTTTGCCAGCAGTATTCCACAAATGTTTTGAATGTACTGGTATAAACAAGTAAAAAAATTAAATTAATACGTTTTTCATTAAAATTATTACGCTTATGTATATATTTGTACATCTCAAAAGTGAATTTTACATGTTTTAAATAAAACTATCAATATTCTGAAATTTTTTATTGAAACTCATATAAATATGTATGGGGTCTGGCTAGACCCCTGCATTGTTAATGTGACAATTAAAGTGGTCAACACACGAGGGTTAAGCAAATATTTTGCAAAATCTAAGATAATTTAAAATTGTAAAAATAGTTTCAAAGGATTTTTGTGAGAAGGCATCACTAGTATTAAATCGTATCGGACAATGTTTCAATGAACTTCATTTTGAGGCCTCATCAAGGCTTTCTTTTTCAGTATGTGTGGTTTATTTTTGCTGGAGTGTAAACCACATAGTTTTTGTGTGCTCCGAACATGTCAACTTTTGTGCCAACAAAACTCAATTTGCGGAGAAGTTTACTTTTCTGCTTTTATATGAAGAAAAATGCAGCTGAAAGCCATCGAATGCTACAATAAGCTTACGGGAAACATGCTTCATCGAATTCCACAAGTGATTTTTTGTATAGACGTTTAAGAAGTGGTGCTTTTAATACCGATGAGAAAGAGCGGGAAGGACGACCAGAAAAGGTTGAGGATGTCGAATTGGAGGCTTATTGGATGAAAACTCGTGCCAAATGCAAGAAGAACTCGCAAAAGCATTGGTAGTGACTCAATAAGCCGTATCTGTTCGCTTAACAGCCATGGAAATGATCCAAAAGGTAGGATATTTGGTGCCGTATGAATTGAAGTGGCGTCCGTGGCGTAGTTGGTTAGCGTGCTTGGCCTCTATGTCAACGAACCTGGAGACACGGGTTCGAATCCCAGCAGCGACAGAAAATTATTTGAATTAAATGAGATACGGCCGCCACCTCTCTGCAGACAATGGTTAACCTCAGAGAGTTATCAAAATGCCATGTAAAGCTTCTTGAGAACAAGAACATTCCGTTCATCACCGTTCGGAGTCGGCTTTGATTTCGGATTTTGATTTTGATTTTGATTTTGATTTTGATTTTGATTTGATTTGATTTTGATTTTGATTTTGATTTTGATTTTGATTTTGATTTTGATTTTGATTTTGATTTTGATTTTGATCTTGATTTTGATTTTGATTTTGATTTTGATTTTGATCTTGATTTTGATTTTGATTTTGATTTTGATTTTGATTTTGATTTTGATTTTGATTTTGATTTTGATTTTGATTTTGATTTTGATTTTGATTTTGATTTTGATTTTGATTTTGATTTTGATTTTGCTTTTGATTTTGCTTTTGCTTTTACTTTTACTTTTACTTTTTCTTTTACTTTTAATTTTGCTTTTGCTTTTGCGTTTGCTTTTGATTTTGCTTTTACTTTTTCTTTTGCTTTTGTTATTGCCTGGCTTTTTCAACTGAGCGCCATGCAATGAATACGTGCAACTATGATGTATTTGCATTACAATAAGCTGTTCCCTGAGGCGCGTTTCGACGTTTCATGTCACACACCGTTTACATATCTGCATTACATAAGGCCTACCAACAATGATTAATTTTGGAACAATTAGCTAGTTCTTATAAACTATTGCTGAAATACAGCAGAAATAATTCTCGTCTTGTAGATAAATGAGATTGTACCTGAGTCAACAATGATTTAAAATAAATGATGAAATTTTTTTATTTTTATTAATTAGTTAATTTAAATGATTTTTCTTTTTTTAAATGACGATAGAAATTTCAAAATAATTATATTTATTTGTTCGTAAAAGAGTTCGCAATTGTTGCTTTTTTAATATTTTTCAAAAATTGATTGATTGATTTTAGCAAATGAAATGGTAGAATACAAGCGTCTTTATAGAACAAAGGACATGAGTTTAATTTCCAGCAAAAGAAAAATATTTTTTTTTTTACCCATTCTAAATGCACTGATCAATTGATTAAAACTGCCTATTAACAAAGTTTATTTCCCGGCATAGCAGTCCTCTTATACATGCACCAGTAGTTCTTATCACCACATTGGCACACTTTCAATTGCAACAACTTGATTATCCTTAATTTCACTCTTAATCAATCGACATGAGCAGCACATTGAGACGATTGCATTATCTTCAAATGACTTCTGTAATTACTTGATTTGCACTCATTCGCTTTTGTTTTACTTTTGCTGTCGTTTTTTTTTTTATCTCCTTTCATTTTCTGTTACTGTTACTTCATTGATTTTTCCATTTATCCTTTTTTTCACTCATGTACTTTCCTTTTTCATTTCATGTTTCTACTAATCTGTTTGATTTTATCTCTTGTATGAATTAAATGATTAGCTTTTCTATTGCTTTTGAGTCTTTCGCTCTCAATTGTTAAACCAGTCTACTACCACTCACACGCCCACTGACTCCTCTTCATCATCTGTGTGTGCCCTTTGGCTGCATTGTCCTTGTCATTTTTGTTTTGCTTATCGCAATCGTTTCATTCTGCGGTATTAATTGATTTTTTTTTCTCTGTTTTATGGTCGTGTTCTTGTTTTTATTTTTTTTTTTTTTTTTTTTATATCCTTTATGTTGCTTTTCAATATGAAACTTTATTGCTTGCACCTCATTTCACTATCGTGTTAATTAAATCAAATTGGTTTCAGTTGATGTACAGGGTGTTTTCGAAAATAATATCGAAAAATAATGGCGAAAAAGTTTATGCTGTTCATTAATGGTTCAGTTAATATGTAATATTAAGTAAAATAGTATATTTTTATAGGAATTGGCATTAATATACATTTATAGGTGAAATAAAAGTTTTGGATTAAAAATAATATTAAAAATTAAAAACAAAAGAGTCCCATGCAAAGTTATCAAACGTGAATGAAGTAAAAATAAAAACTGTATCTTATAAAAAAAAAAAGAGCGTTGGCTGTGTCGTGGACACACCCGTAAGTTTTGACGTGACGGTGTTTCTTTATACTCCTATTTCATGTCCAAACTCTTGTTCTAATCCATGACCAAATTTTTGACTTAATCAAATATACCGAATCCCTTTCCTAGTTTAAAAAGGTGTGTCTTAATTTTTGTCCTAATCCATATCCAAATTCATGTCATTGTCCTTTTCCAGTTTCATTGTGTTATTTTGTTGTTTGTGAGCAGTGAAATCGTAACTAACTAGATTTTTGTTGTTGTTGTTGTTGTAGTTGTTGTTGTTTATGTTGATGTTGATGTTGATGTTGATGTTGATGTTGATGTTGATGTTGATGTTGGTGTTGGTGTTGGTGTTGGTGTTGGTGTTGGTGTTGGTGTTGGTGTTGGTGTTGGTGTTGGTGTTGGTGTTGGTGTTGGTGTTGGTGTTGGTGTTGGTGTTGGTGTTGGTGTTGGTGTTGGTGTTGGTGTTGGTGTTGGTGTTGGTGTTGGTGTTGGTGTTGGTGTTGGTGTTGGTGTTGGTGTTGGTGTTGGTGTTGGTGTTGGTGTTGGTGTTGGTGTTGGTGTTGGTGTTGGTGTTGGTGTTGGTGTTGGTGTTGGTGTTGGTGTTGCTGTTGGTGTTGGTGTTGGTGTTGGTGTTGGTGTTGGCGTTGGTGTTGGTGTTGGTGTTGGAGATGTTGTTGGATTTGGAGTTGGTGCTTTTCGTTTAGCTTTTTTTTTTGCTTCCCCATTGGTTGAGCTCTAATTTCAATTAATCCAGCAAAAGTGATGCATATGCGTCACATTAGGCGGTTCCCTGGGGGTTTTTGACACGCCGTCAAATTTTTTTTTTATTTTTGTCATATGCCCGAAGACCTCACCTTTGTTTTCGTTCCTTAAAATTTACCGTTGCACCAGTAGTCACAGAGTTAAAAATCCATGCAACGTTTTTTCATGGCTGTAGCATTTTTACTACATGATGTGATTGCATCCCTGAAATCATGACAACAAAATTTTTTTTGTAATTTAGTTGTGAAGCGTAATAACACATCCCTGCTGTCGTTAAACAAAATTTACTGTAGCACTCCTCCTGAGTGAGTTATAATTCCATGAAACGATATTACGTTTCTGTTACATAAGCTGCTATATTCACGACCTGACGACGCCGGAATTTTTTTTTTATTTTTGTCGTAAAGCCGTGTATAAAAACTTTATTTTCCTTTTTACACTTTTATCGTAGGTTATATACTCATTGAGTAAAAATTCAATGCAACGCCGCTGCATGAATGTTGCGTTATCGATCTTTGAGCGGCTCTCTCAGCGTCCTTATGATGTCAGAAATTTTTTGTCTAATTTTGTTGTGAGGGCTTCCAATAGGCCTTTATTGGCGTATCGTATTTTTAATCCTAGCACTAATACTCAGCGAGTAATAATTCCATGTAAAAAAAATTCAGTTGCGTTGCTTACGCAGCTTCCACTACGTCACTATGCCGTATTAAATTTTTTTTTTGTTTTTTTAATATAGCCAAAGAATTAACCTTTACGGTCATACTATTTTTTTAATCATAGCTCTTATACCCAGCGAGTAACAATTCAATGAAACGCAGATGAATTTTTAAAAAATTAATTTTTTAACTTTTTTGGAAACTAGAGGAGTATAACGTAACTTCGTCACGTCAAAAGGAATTGAAATAACATGTTAGCATTTGAAAAAGTGACGTATGACGAAAAATGTGATGGAGAAGTGTTTCATAAAGCGAAGATGAATGTTTATTCATCTTCTTAATAATATTATAATATTGAGGTGTGAATATAATAACCATACGGATATTAGTTTATTTTTCACTTAGCATTAAAAAGAAAAAAATCAAATAAAAAATAATCAAATAAAATTAATTTTTTAACCATAAAATTAAACAATAATCTTTTGGACAATTAATTAATTTTTCAAGAAAGTGCGAATAAGTATAAAATTGCAGCAAATTTGTCTGGGCGTTTTTCTGCATTTAAATATTCTTATTTTGGAAGTATTTTTGGATGGTATATATCCATCTTGCCATGACCAGATCCAAAGGTGGTCAACATTTTTAAAGGGAAATTATAAAGCGAGGTTGACTTAGATAAATGTGGATAAATTGTGGAAATTGTGAAAATTTTAATTAGGATATTAAAATTTTTGTGAGGAGGACGATCCTCATAAGGCAACGCGTCAGGGTCAGGGGGGCGATATTTACATGGCAACGTGTCTGACTGCCTCAACCTGGTGAGGTCAACATTATCCATGTCGAACTCGTCTCAAGTCGACTCAAACCTCTACGTGGTATCCTCTAGAAACGGCAAACTGGCAACCGTTAGTTTAACGGCTAATCTGAGCATCGGGCTACCTGCCTTTAAAGGGTTGTGCGTCGGGCTTGAAGCCCACCACGTAAAAAAACCATTTCAACGAAACAAAAAAGAAATAAGATAAAAGTTATCCCCAAATCTGATGACGACTACCGCAAACGAAAAACTGACAATGATTTACGGATATGTACTAGGAACGTCCGAATTGAAATGGTGCCTCTATATAACTGATAGATATCCTAGAAAGATACAAGACTGATATCACTGCAATCCAAGAAATGCGATGGAAGGGACAGGGTTGCTTACGGCAAACATAGCGGCTATGCGGAGAAGCACGAATTTGGATGCGGATTCGTGGTTGGCAAGAGACGATTCAGGCGAATCACACCTGTGAACGAACGAATTGCCATAATCCGTTTCAAAGCAAGATTCTTCAACATAAGCGTGATTAGTGCGCTCGCTCCAACAGAAGATAAGGACGATGAGATCAAAGATAGCTTCTACGAGCGCCTTGAAGACGCCTTTGAGCGCAGCCCCCGCCACGACATAAAAATCGTGCTTGGTGACTTCAACGCCAAGGTGGGAAAAGAAAATATCTTTGGTCCAACAGTCGGAAAGTTCAGCCTCCACGATAATACCTCCGATAACGGAATGAGGCTGATTGACTTTGCCGCAGCGCGAAACATGGTCGTTAGTAGCACTAGATTCAAGCATATCAGTATTCATAAAGCCACTTGGCTGTCTCCTGATCAAAAGATGTGCAACCAAATTGTTCACGTTTTGATTGACAGAAGCAACTCTTCCAGTGTTTTAGATGTACGCACGATCCGTGGTGCCAATACAGACTCGGAGCATTATCTTGTCACAGCCAAGATCCATACACGTCTGTGCACAACCAAGAATCCGCACAATCCAGCACAGAGAAAGCTAGACGTCGAAAAGCTGGAATCAAAAACAGCCGAAAACTTCGCTACTCGACTCTCACTCCTGCTTCAAGAAAGCACTCCTCCGATCGACGATATATGCGCGCAGTGGAATCACATTTCCCACTCTATGCGTACGGCTGCCGAAGAGGTGATTGGCTATCACCGCCCTCGCCGAAACCAGTGGCTCGACCAGGAGTGTCGCGACGCCACTGCAGAAAAAGACGCCGCCTACAAAGCCACCCTGCAGTCGGTTGTAACGCGTGCTGCTAAAGAGCGATACAAAGAGAAGAGGAGGGAAGAGAGACATATTTTCAGGCAAAAGAAAAGGGAAGCGCAAATGCATGAGTGCGAGAAAATTGAGATGCATGGTGACAGGAATGAGGTCCGAAAATTTTTCGAAAAAATAAGACGCCTGGCCGATGGTTTCAAGACTGGGGCCTCTTCCTGCAAAGATAAATATGGGGATCTAGTGACAGATATCCAGAGTACACTGAAGATGTGGAGGGAACACTTCTCTAGGCTTCTGAATAGTGACGATCCCGCCAATAGAGATGATATTCTGGAAACCCGAATTGTGGACGACAGTGTTGAAGTTCCTCTGCCCGAACATAGTGAAGTCTTGAAAGCTATAGCTCGGCTTAAAAACAAAAAAGCCGTAGGAGTCGATGGCTTACCTGCTGAGCTCTTCAAGAATGTAAGCGAAGCTCTATTTAAATGCATTCATGAGCTTCTATGCAGAATATGGTCGGAAGAATGCATTCCAAACGATTGGAACCTCAGTGTGCTCTGCCCAATCCACAAGAAAGGCGATCCCACAATTGGCGCCAATTACCGTGGGATAAGCCTTCTTAATATCGCATATAAGGTCCTGTCGACCGTATTATCTGAAAGACTGAAGCCCATCTTACGATGTTAACCAGCTGATTGAACCTTATCACAGTGGCTTCAGACCTGGCAAATCCACCATAGACCAGATATTTACGCTACGACAAATCTTGGAGAAGACCCTAGAAAAATAAATCAACACACATCATCTTTTTGTCGATTTCAAAGCCGCCTTCGACACTCCAATAAGGAATCATCTATATTCCACCATGTCTGAATTTGGTATTCCTGCAAAGCTCATCCGTCTTTGCAGAATGACACTGAGCAACACCAGCAGCTCAGTTAAAATCGGGAAGGACCTCACTCCTCCATTCGATACCAAACGAGGTTTCAGACAAGTTGATTCTTTATCGTGTGACTTTTCCAGCCCAATGATGGAGAAGATCATCCGCTGATTTGAGACGCAGTGTCACGATATTCTCCAAAAGTATTATGCTGCTGTCGTATGTCAATGATATCGATATTACTGGCCATAATACGCGCGAAGTCAGTGCAGCATTCTCCCGATTAGCGAAAGAGTCGAGTCGAATGGGTTTTGTAGTGAACTCAGATAAGACGAAATACCTAGTGTCAACAAATAAATAGTCCCAGCGTCTTGGAAACCACGTCACTGTTGACAACATCTCCTTCGAGGTTGTTAAGGGTTTCGTCTACCTGGGATCCAGCATAAACTCTTTCAACGATGTCAGTATTGAGATAAGACGAAGGATTACTCTTGCCAACAGGTGTTACTTTGGGCTGAGTAGGCAATTGAGAAGCAGAGCCCTCTCTCGACGAACAAAACTCACGCTCTATAAGTCACTAATCATGCCCGTCCTATTATATGCAGCACAAACCTGGACGTTGAGCAGTTCTGATGAAAAGAGTTTGGGAGCCTTCAAAAGAAAGATCCTTCGTAAGATCTTTGGTCCAATCTGCGTCATTGGCGAGTACCAAATTCGATGGAACCATGAGCTGTACATTGACATTGATATACTGAAGGGCATTAAAATCGAGGGGCTCTGCTGGCTAGGTCATGTTGAGCGAATGGCAAACGACGCTCCAGCGAAAAAATATTCGATTCAGTGCCCTGTGGTGGTCAACGCAGAAGAGAACGCATTCATTGGTTTCTACATCTTCGTTGGAAGGATCAGGTGTTGGATAACCTGACCACGCTTGGTGTTTTCAACTGGCGCCAGCAAGCGCAAAACAGAAATAGCTGGCGCAATTTCTTATACGATTCCAAAACCGACCTACGGTTGTAAGCGCCGGATAAGTAAGTAAGTACAGTGCTTTTTAAAATTTTCAGCCTGAAAGTATGCACAGAAATTTTATTTTTGCAAAATAATGTGCATTCTTTGGACCAATTGTATTACTTTTTACTCAAAATTGTTGGAACCAGTCTTAGGACGGACTTTTGATATAATTTCTATATTTCGCAACAATGCTCGTTTTTTTTATTGACTGGGGCCACTTTGGTGCACACATGATCTACGACCGCCATTTTATAATAAAAACAATATTGGTTTCAACAAAAGAAAAAAAAAACAAATCTGAAAAAATTCCTAACCATATCCAACTTTCAAACTTCCAAATGGTCTCGTTCAAAAAATTGAAAAGGCTTACGGCCGGTTAAAACATATTTAACAGGGTTAAAGTGAGGGTTTTAATACCCAACTTATAAAAATCTTGAAATTACCTGATACGTAAATAATTAAGTAATATATTTTTAAAATTATTATTCTGTTTAAATTTCTTCAATTTTCGTTATTTACATTCATTGCTTTTGATGCTAACCGTTTAATGAAACCTACAGACTATAAATATTTATTTTATAACAGCAAAAGAGGCATATAAATACATACATAAATTTGTTTCATATTTTTAAATATGTATATAAAAAACAATGTCAAAATTATTGCATTCTCTCAATAACAGACTAAATTGGTAGCTGCTTTCTTGACATTGTTGATTAAATTATCCTTTAATCTGAGCCTTTTATGTTGGGTACATAAAAGGTTAAATGAGCCAACAATTTCTTTTTTTTTTCCACACTTCAAGTTAATACAAAAAATTAACCAATTTAATTCTTTGGGCCGGGTTAAACGCGCGCCAAATGCCTGTATCTGATTAAGTACAGAGATAATTCCGAAAAATTATGGCAGTTCATTTGTTAGGCTTATTTTTTAATTTGTACAAATTGACTGTTTCGAATTTTTACGTTTGCACCTTTTGAGCAAATGTCGGAAAAGCAGTTTATTTAAAGGATTACCTAACCGTACTTTGCGTACAAGAATTATCCTGTGGATTTTTCTTTGCACACTTTTTCTCTATCATGAAATTGTGGACGAAATGTTAAACATTGAAATTTATTGTTGTATTTCGTGTTGAAATTTTAATTATAAATTGTAAAAAACAATATAAAAAAAAAAAGAAATGAAATGGACCCAGACACTTGGTAAAGGGCAAAATGCAGAGAATTGCTTACTCGCCACTATGAACCAAAACGCGTAACCAGTTGTTGCCAAAAATTTGGATTTATTTTCAGTGATTCTCTGCCGTGAAGAGTTATTTGGTGCTGGTTTCCCTGCTACTGCTGCTGCTGCTTCCCGTCTGCTTCTTCTTCTTCTTGTTCATCTTGGCACTCCGTTCTATTTTTATAGCTGCAGCAAGTAATCCCAAAGGATAAAAATTTTCCAATTAAGTGTGCGGCATGAAGCATGACAAAAACTGTGAAGAATGCGGTGAAATGTGATAAAGAAGAAGCAACAGTAGATGAGCGGGTTTTGTGGCAGTTGAGTGCAAAACTGTGGCAACATTGAAGTTGCATTGAGTCACGTACAACGGCAATTTGCTAGGCGGATTACAATAAAAACACAGACGACAACGAAGAGAACAACAACAATAAGAACATGACAACAACAAAAATGATCATAACAAATACAAGCACACAAACAAACACACACACACACACACACACACACACACACACAGGATGTTGTAGGCTAGCTTTGCGAATGCAGTGCTTATATGTGGATTTTGGCGCTGTGCATAGCTGTGGTCCTTTAAATAAATATATATGTATGTGTGCGTGTGTGCGTTTTTGTATGAAAAGCAATAAATAATGAAAATATTTCATTAAATTTGCTGCCATAGCAGTAGCTAGCTACAAATGTGGCAGCTAACATGCTGATAACTTCTTAGATTTTTATCATTAAATGTTATTAAAAGATATAAAATGAAGGTTAAATTTAATATAAATTATTAACGTATGATTGAGCTGGGCCACCATCACAGGTCTGAAAAGGCTTTAAGCTTTAAGCTTAAATTTAATACAATTCTTATCAAAAAGGAAGCACTTTTTAACAGATTTGGTAGCTAGACTTTAAAGCATTTATTGAAATTATTTTCATGCATTTAAAAGCCTGCTTTTCTTTCTTTCTTAACACATCCTTAAAGCGTGCTTGCCTTAAATAAAATTTGAGTTCAGCAGCTTAGACATTTTCTACTAAATAAATTTCCTTCTAGCACACAGCGTTGTGCAAAGTATGGTGCAAACTACAGAGGTTACTTCGGTTCACATAGAGAACAAATTTATGCAGTGCAACTTTTTCAACACACATACACTCAGATATAACATATACAACAGTCCTACATATGCAAATTTTTATTGTGAAAACTATAAAGTTTAAACTTGTAGGCACAGTAAAAAAATACAACACATAATGGCGAAAAAAAAGATGCAAAACGTTAATAAGATCATCACAATACGCGGAGGTCTGCATAACTTTTGCATTTATCATACTGAAGATTAAAGCGGAGTGAAAAATAGAAGAACATTTGTAGAAACTTCTTTGTTACCCTGTCAAAATGTTATAAGTTTTTACAACGTAGTGTAAGACGGAGTTATATCTTCTTGAAAAATTTCATTCCTAAAAAAACAATATTTTGAAATTGAATCTCCCAAATATTTAAAGATTTGTTTTCTTGTAAACTTTAACCTTAATCAATGGAAATTTTACTACATATTAGGGAACCAGTAAGTAATGTCGTGAGAGGCCAATTCGAAGCAGAGGCGAATCCATGAGGCAATTGAAAAACTTCGGTCATTAACTCCACAACTTATGAAAAAGGTCATTTCGGCTTATAAGGCAGTCTTAAGAAAAATTTTGCACATCGAAACAAAATGCTACACCCCCCTCTAAGGTGCTGTGGAGAAATTTGAAAGCAATGGGTATTGGTGAGAAACGTTCTGATGAGTGCAATATTGACCCAAATACTTTTAATGATTTCTTTCTCTCCAACACAGTGCCTACTCCTAGCATCAACTTTATTTCCTCTGATTATACTGAACAGGAAAATTTTCTTTTCTCTACAGTAAGTGTTAATGTTGTGAGAAAGTCAACAGTAAAAATTAAATCGAATGCAATAGGTAAGGATCGTTTTTCAATAAAATTCAAAAAACTTATACTTGTGCATGTCCTCAGCCCCATTACACATATCGTAAACCACTGTAACACTACGTCTTTGTTTCCTTCTTCTTGGAAAATTGCTCTTGTTATACCGGTGGCAAAAAAACCAACTGCTAATGAACCTGATGACTTTAGGCCTATCAGCATCCTATTCTGTAGGGCAAAAGTGTGTGAGGCTCTTAGGGCAGATCAAATCGAAAACTATATTAATGTTAACAATTTATTATCACCAATGCAGTCCGGTTTTATGACTTTTCACAATTGTGCCACTGCCACTGTAAAAATATTTTAAGATATCAGGTCATTTTATGACGAAGGGCATCTTACACTCTTTGCTTGCCGGATTTTTTAAAAGCATTCGATACAGTCAATCATTTTTTGCTATGTCGAAAACTTAAGTGTATGTACGGTTTTAGCGATAGCGCTATACGCCTCTTAAATATGTTATTTACCTGTCAAATCGGGTTGAAAGAGTCAAAGTTGGTGATAAATTTTCCGAGTTTAAAATTCTGTCTAGTAGTGTACCCCAGGGCTCGGTTCAAGGTCCCCTGCTGTTTGCAATTTTTATTAAGACACTAGCTTTTTCCCGGTGCACTTTGCTGCACCTTATCTTGATAAGTACCGGAAAATGTTGCACATATCGGACTCGAAACATAGGGGTCGTTCATAAATTACGTGACCGATTTTCAATTTTTTTTTTCGCCCTCCGGTACTCTTCGTAGTGCATTTCAAAAACACTCCCCTCCACCCCCATAAAGTAACGTAGTACAGGTTTTTCCAATAAGAGTTGTTATTTTGGTATTCAAAGAAAAATTTCATTTTTTGAGATAAGTGATCGGATGTTTATTTCATAATAAAGAGAAAGGCATGCCGTTAATAATGAAAAACAACATCAGCCAAATGGCCACCACGACCACGCTTACAGGACAATATCCTTTTCATGAAATTTTTAATAACCAAAACGCAAAGTGGCTGGCGTATGTCCTCGATAGCCTCACGAATGCTGGGCTGTTGGCGTAGACCTTATATTTCACGTGGCCCCAAAGGAAGAAGTCGCAAGGTGTTAAATCACAAGATCTCGGGGGCCAATTGCGATCACCTCTTCGAGAGATAACACGGTCCGGAAACTTTTCCCGTAAAAGATCAATGGTTTCGTTGCTTGTGTGGTACGTAGCGCCGTCTTGTTGAAAGTAAACGTTCTCCAGATGAATACCATCCAACTCCGACCATAAAAAAATCATTAATCATCTCTCGATAGCGCAATCCATTCATCGTTACTGCTGATCCAACCTCATTTTCGAAAAAGTAAGGTCCAATGACCCCGCCGGACCATAAACCGCACCAAACAGTCACACGTTGAGGATGGAGAGGCTTCTCAACAATAACTCTTGGGTTTTCCGAGCCCTAGATGCGACAATTTTGCTTGTTGACGTAGCCACCGAGGTAGAAATGGGCCTCATCAGTCAAGATGATTTTTCGATGGAATTGGAAAAAAATTGGAATTAGAGTTGGAATGCGTTGTTGAAGCGTGTATCATTCCATTTTTAACCGACTTCAAAAAGGAGGAGGTTCTCAATTTGGTTGGTTTGTCCGCTTTTTTTTTTTTTTTTTTTTTTTTTTTTTTTTTTTTAAATGTATGTACATCGATAACTCCTAAAGCACTTGCCCGATTTCCGTAATTTTTTGTCAACAGATAGATACCATGAACGCGGAGGTCCTTTTTTAAAAAAGTGGGCGATATTCAGCAAAGGGGCGTGTCAATATAAGAAAAACACTGTATTTCAGTTAATATTGACACTAGGGTACTGAAATTTACAGTAAAAACACTGAGGTACACACAATTATTAAAAATTACGATCAATAAAGTGGGCGTTATATGACAAAGGGGTGTGGTCATATTAAAAAAACACTGTATCTCAAATAGTATTGACACTAGGGTACTGAAATTTAGTACAGGGGTAGACACAATTTTAAAAAACTACTGTAAAGAAAGTGGGCGTTATTCGACAAATGGGTGTGGCAATATTAGAAACACACTATATATCGAATAATATTGACACTAGGGTGCTGAAATTCAGTGCGTGGGTAGGCATAGCTATTACAAATTACAGTCAATAAAGTGGGCGTTGTTTGACAAAGGGGTGTGGCAATATTGGAAAAACACTGTATCTCGAATAGTATTGACACTAGGGTACTGAAATTTAGTACAGTGGTAGACACAATTTTTAAAAATCACTGTAAATGAAGTGGGCGTAATTCAACAAATGGGTGTGGCAATATTAGAAACACACTATATATCGAATAATATTGACACTAGGGTGCTGAAATTTAGTACATGGGTAGGTACAGTTACTGCAAATTACGGCCAAAAAAGTGGGCGTTATTCAACAAAGGGGCGTGTCACAATTATAAAAATACTATATCTCAGTTAATATTGACACTAGCGTATTAATATTTGGTATGCAGGTAGATAGGCAGGTAGAATCATTAAAAAAGTGAGCGGGATTGTACACAGGAAAGTACTATATTACGGTTAATATTGATACTTGGAAACTGAAATTTGGCACAGGGCTAGCTAGAATCATTATAAGGTACGGTAAATAAAGTGGGGGGGATTATAGAAAGGACGTGGCACTAAAAATTGTAAAGAAACAGAAATGGAAAATACCCAACAAACTTTCAGGAATTAATAAAATAAATTTTATAAGAACAAACTTTCATGTTTGAAATATTCCTCATAAATACTATTACATAAAATATTTCATATTCTCTAAAAAGGAAGAAATAAAAACTTTTTAACAAAAAAAAAAAAACCGACTTCAAAATCACTACAAAGTAAAAAATAATTTTAAATAATTTTTCCTATTCATTTCTTGGTCATATTTTAAAAGCTATTTATATGTATTATAATATTGGAAATCTTATCATTTTCATTTTTTCTATTTTGTTTTATTATCATCAATATATTAATTGCTTTATGAACATAAAAGCTTTGAAGTCGGCGCTCATCTTTGACACACAATCATGATCTTTTACCATCCGTGCACTATTTGGTGCCTTGGTGACACTGTAGTAATTTTAAAAGCTTTGTACACATTAAAATTCTCACTAAACTGGTTTGAGTGAGCTTGTAAAGCTCATATTGAATATGACATAGTGTGTAACAGCTGCACAATTAATGCATGGAACACATTGGCTACATTCAGCGTACTCAAAAATTGCCAATTGAAAGAAAAAAATCGCTAAGAAGCTTTTATATTCATAAAGTTAATAATATTTTTATGATAAAACAAATTAGAAAAAATTAAAATAAAAAGATTTCGACATAGTAAGATAAGCGCCGACTTCAAAGCTTTTATGTACATAAAGCAATTAGTATATTGATGATAATAAAACAAAATAGAAAAAATGAAAATGATAAGATTTCCAATATTATAATACATATAAATAGCTTTTAAAATATGACCAAGAAATGAATAGGAAAAATTATTTAAAATTATTTTTTACTTTGTAGTGATTTTGAAGTCGGTTTTTTTTTTTTTTGTTAAAAAGTTTTTATTAGTAATGGCGTTGTTTCTACTTGTCAAATGTCAAAGAATAAAAGCTTTAAAAGCGATTCTCAATAGCGGTCGATTCAAAATAACACCTCTTATTGGAAAACCCATTATATGAAATAAATGAATTAATTGATTCGAAAAATAGAAAAAAAAAAACAACTGTCGAAAAGCAAGCAAAGAAAAATTACGCCCTTACTACACTTGCCAATGAGTTAACAGTCAATTTAGACGGTTAAACATGAAGATGTAGGGATGAAAATGGTTTGAAATGTTGGTTTGTATTAATTTTAATTTTTTCGAGTTTTTTTTTATTTCTGGTCACATTACTATGTCTGAGACTCCCTCCCTCCATTCGTTACTTATCGTAGTAAATTTTAAAATCTCTCTCTCTACTAAATTGGGAACGTAATTTATGAATGACCTCATAGTTACTACGTAAATTTCAGCTCAATCGGCTCAGTAGTTTTGGAGTCTATAACAGCGTTCTCTATTGTAAATTTTTTGCATTTTTCATTTCCCAGTTGCAGAATATTACCTTAAGAAGTAACTTCATTCTTATTTCTATGTTCTTTGTCTTTTACTTCCATAGCTTTTCTGTGTGATCAATTTGGCTTGTATGGGTGGAGAAACACCTCCTTGTCCAATGCATTTCACCTTTTCTATTAGAAGGACATGACCAAATGGTATCTACATTCTGAGTTTCAATTTTCTGTGACTTTTACTTCCATAGCTATTCTGTATCGTAAATTTGGCTTACATGGGTGGAGCCACACCCCGTTTTCGAATGCCCATGTCAGTTTTTCAGTAGAAAGACCTTCATTGTTATACGACATTTAGTTCCAAAGCAATTCGATATCATAAATTTGGCTTGTGTGGCCAAATTCCCCCTTGTCTAATGTTCGCTCAAATATATGTATAGTAATGGCCTCTTGGGCTCATAGCATCTACATATCAAGTTTTATTATCAAAACATATACAACTCAAGAATTAATAATGATTTCTAAAAAGTGGGCGTATATATATATAGTAAGACCATGCCCAGTTTTAGTATAGTTGCCGACAGTAACCATACGAACTTATTTACCAAATTTTAGTCTAATACAACCAAAACCATCTTAAATATAGCATTTTTATTGATTTGTGGCGGTGAAAGGGGGTATGGAAAATGTTCACTTTTTTTTTTGTGACCGAACGTAGGGGTCGCACATTGACATATTTCTTCATTGCTCTGGTGTTTACAGTCGGATTTTAAAGTTTGGCATGTAAATTTTTTTTGTCTCAAGAAGACCAATATGACCTCTATAGAGGTCATTGACCTCAGGTGCACCGTTCTAGTACTTACTCTCCAGATCTCAGTTCCTTCCATCCTAATGTGTCACCCTAATATCAAAAAAATAAAGCTCTTGAAATATCATTAATCTTTTGTTCAGAAAGTATATCGATTTTTCCAGCAGAACTATTTTTAAAGAATTTTTAAAAATTTTTTGCCGAACGTAGGACTCCCTTTTTTAATTTTCATCATATCATCGGTATTAAAAGTCTGATCATATTGAATGTCATATCGATGTTTTTGATGTTTTTGTCTGAAAAAGACCCATTATTTTTTTTCCAAAATAGTACAAAACAAAATTCCTACAAGTCTTTGGAAGGCCTTAAATTGATTTTGAGGAATTTTAAAGCTCGTAAAAGAATAAAAAATCTGTAACGCTTACCAAACAATAATATTTTTTTTTAATATATCAGTAGAAACAATTTCTCATAAGCGGACCATTTTTATAACTCTTCTATGTTTCATTTTTTAACTTATTTCCAAAGAAAAAATGGTTCGTTTCTGAGAGGCATTTTTGTCTGGCGATTGATTCAAAAGGGTTAATTTTCGAGTGCCGAAAAATGAATTTTCTATGGTTAATTTTTTAACTCATTTCTGAACAAAATAAGGCTAATTTTTGAGAGGAACTTAGTCCGACAAATGATACAAAAAAGGTTTATTTATGAAAGCTTAAAATAAAAGTTTCTATCGGTAAAGGTTCATAAATGAATTCGAAAACCTTAATAAGGTTCACTGGGTATATTCTAGTAGGGAACTTTAGAATGTTCACCTTTAATTCAAGAAAGTTATAACTGCAGCATAACTAAACTTTAAAAAATTGGAGTAAAATTAAAAAAAAAAAAAAATAAAAAGCTCTCTTAGTAAACTCTACATAAAAATTTTTGTATAAAATATTTATTTTATTTCAAATTTATGTTGTGTAAACTTTAATAATGTTTATTGTAAGTGCAGCATATCAATCACTGTCCACCAACTCTTAAGCATGTATTTGTAAATGTCAGACTGAATGCGTGCATGCGTGGGTATGAGTGTGTGGGCGCACTACGCACTGCTCTCTGCTGTTGCTGCTGCTGTTATAAATATTTTATAGCTACATCTTTTTTTTTTGTTTTTGGTCCCTGCTCTTGATGTTGTTGTTATAACTTTGCAGCAATAAAGCAAAAACTTTTGCCAACAAAAAATGAACAGAAAGTCAGAACAAAATAAAAAATATAAAAAAAAAATTGCACAAAATTGTAATTAGTTTTGTAACAAAATTAATTAGTTTCATTAATTTTGATGTGAGTTCGTAATTTAGTTAATTTTGTTGTATGTTGCACACCATTATTTTTTTTCTTTCCTTTACCATTGATTTATGTCTGCTGCCATGGCTAGTTTTGTGTATTTTTTTTTTTTTTTTTTGTGTTTATATAATTCAAGTATGGCACTTAAAAAACTTACCAACAACAATCATGTCTTCATGGCCGGAAACTGTTTGAAATGATGGCGCTTCACCGGAAACTTCACAGCGATAACGACCTGTTGATTGAAGAGTGACGCGTTTAAGAATAACCACGTTGTCGGTGGAGTTGATAAGCTATAGATTGTTGTGGAGGAGAAGAAGAGAGAAATAAAGCGTAAATAAGTTGTATAGAAGTGTGGAGATGAGATAAATTAGTTGAGAAGTTATAAGAATATTTCAGGCTAAAATTTATTGTTGGCTCGCATAATTTTGCGAGCTGCTTTTTTTTTTACTCCGCTCCAACACTAATCTAATCAATAAAGTTCAAAAGCTGCCACAAAAGTTTGCAGAATATATTGAGCAAAAGTTCAGCAGAACTTGGCTAAAGTTCATCAACAGCTGCTGCTGCTCTCAAAGCATTTTAAACAGCTACTGAAAATGTTTCTAATCAAGTGAAGGAAATTCTTTCCGTCTGTTTCCTTATTCTTGCTTTGTGAACTTTGTGGACTCCTCACTCAAAGTGCCACGCTTAAATGTATGTTAAACAGGGTTCATCCTTAACTTATATAGCAAATAACAAGGATGTGGGCTGTGAACACTGTTTGAATGGTTAAAATTGCGACTTAGGTATGGGAAATTTTAAAGCTTAAAAAAGTAAATTGGGGATATAGGTAGGATTGAAAGGTTTTCAAGCTCTCATAAAAAAAAAGACATACATTCTTTATTAAAAAAATTTTGAAAAATTCTATTCAACTTTTTATTTCAAGAGTGTAAATTTAAAAATTTACTCCACAATTAAACTACTTCACAACTCACAACTAAATAAAAAATAAGCTTTCTGTATGCTTTTGATAAAAAGTTGTTTTATATTTAATTAAAATTTATATTTTATACAATTTTGTCACAACTTCATCAAACTAAGTTTAAAAAAGCTACTTTTATTAAGCAGACGGTATAATAAGAATTAACTATAAAACAAAGAAGGATATAATTTATTTAAGCACCTAAAAATATGCAGCATTAAATAAAAACTTTTTAACAAAGAATACAAAAGAAAACTCGATGCTCGAGCGCTTGCAAATAAGAATAGACAATCTTGGCAGCCCACGAAAACTAACAAAAACAACAATAAAAAATTTCACCAACAACAACAAAATAGCAACAGCGGCTACAAAATGAACAATAACCGACAAACTTGCTGCAATAAAGTGAAAGTTTTTATTATTGTGTTAGTAAAGTTTTGTCTTCCTGCTGCTATAAACACTTGCAAAGCTGAAGGTATGTATTTGAATGAGTGTGTTTGTGTGTGGATGCATATGCCTGTGTCTTTTTGTGTGTGTGTGTGTGTGTGTGTGTGTGTGAGCCACAGTTGCACTCAGTAAATATGTCCAAGAAATCAGAAACTATTACTTTCAGTTTTACATTGAAAATAAGTAGACATAAAGAAGATAGTAAGAAAAAGTATGCCTGAAGGAATAAGAAAATAAAGAAATATTCGAGTAGAGAGCTAAGTGCTGCACAAGCTGTTGAGAAAGTGTTAACTATGGCAAATAACAAATCTGCAAAGGCTCACACGAGAAAATGTGGATAAAAAGGGTATCTAGCAAAAATAGATTTCACTGCCATAAATAAAAATATATCGTTAATTTAAGATAAAAATTTATTAGAATTTAAAAATTTAAAAACAATATTTGCCTGGCAAGAATGCAAAAATGTGTACTGATGATTTCTTAAAAAATTAAAAAAAAATTATGAAAATCAAGAAAATTACGAAAGTTGGGGTGATTACGATTTCCGTGGCCCCTCGATTTGAAAATGCAGTTTTGAAGTACTCTTTGAGAAAATAAGATTCGCCGAAGAATTTATCGATATATTGATTACTTATCGAGATATCGATTTTTCAAAAAAACGTGTACTCAACGGAACCAATATTTAAATTCGGTTCTATCTTTGCTAATATTTGTCCGATCTGAATGATTTAGGTGTCATTCGAAAGATATTTAAATGTTTTTAAATGGAACGAAAAAAAAATAGTTTTTCGTAAATCGGCCACGCTACAGCCTTTCCTTCTGCATAATTTGTTTTATTTTTGCATTAAACCGTTATTTTATCTTAAAAATACGTTATAAAGATTAAATTTAGATATAATAGATTGAAAGCTGAAATATTAACCTTTTGTTTGGTATACAACATTTTATACTTTTTCTTTTATTTTGACCGATTTTCGCTTTTATGTTATATTTTAGGTTGAACAGTACAATCTTGTAACATAGGAAAATATTTCATAATTGGGCTTTGCTTTATAAATTGTGCATTTATACTATAAATGGTGCAAGAAAGATCTTCATAAAAGTTTCGATGTATTTTGAGTTATTGAATAATTTATTTTAATTGGTTTTGCCTTTTACATAATACACTTTTCAGGTAAAAGGAGCCAGAGAGACTTTTATTAAAGGTTGTTTATTTGTTTCATTCTGAATTACATATTGATATTTTTCCTATTTTTTTTTTTTTTTTGAGTTAATGAATCATTTTTTTTTAGTGGTGCTGCCTTTTACAAAATGTACGTTTTCATGTAAAAGGAGCCAGATAGACTTTTATTAAAGGCTGTTTGTTGTATTCTGAAGTACATACGTATTGATATTTTTCCAAATTTTTATAAAAAAGTGGCTCTACCTTTTACAAATTGCGCAATTATTCTGTTTTTTTTTTTTTTTTTTTTGTAAAATAAAATAAGAATTCGAATCTTTAATTAAAAAGAACTCGATGCAAATCATAATTAATATTATTCGAATATTCTTTTTTATTTCTCATAGGTGTTCGATGTGGTAAGTCGATCAACTATTGTTGACCACTATAGGCGTCACTGATTGTTACTTTAAAAAGCAAAATAAAAACCGTATGATTGTTCTTTTTAATCTAATAACAATATAAAAATGAGAATAATGATAGAAATAGAGGAAACGAGTATAACATATTATACATCAAACGAAAGGTTAATTTTACAGCTATTACCATGTGTTATGGGTTAACTTACATTTCTTACGTATTTTTTGAACAAAATAACGGTTTTATGAAAAAAAAAATATATATCTATCCTGCCGAAAAACCATCTGTAGTGTAATTAGATTAAGAACCAAATTTTTGTTTTATATCTTATTATGAAGATATTTAAGTTTGTTATAGAATGATACCCAAATTATCCCGTTCGGTCAAATATTAGCATAGATATAGTCGAATTTGCGTTAATGGCTTCATTGGCTCCCGGAATTTACGCCCGATGAACTTACGCCCGAAAAAAAAATGGTAAAAAAGCCCGAAATACTCCATACAAAATCGGGCATTAATTCCTAGGAAAAAATGCCCCAAAATTCAGGTGATTTTGTCATGTTTTTGGGTGTTTGTGCCTAAAAATGTCGGGTTTTTTTTCCAAATATTTGAAATGAAAGAAAGACCCGAAAAAAAATTGGAACACTTAGGCCCGAAAAAAAAATCGGGCATTTTTACCAAATTAAAATAAGGAAAAAACGCCCGAATTTTTGTGTACCAAAAAGTTGCGAAATTTTAATTAGTTTTTATTACTGTTATGTAGATCAGCGTTTCCTAACTTGTTCTCTGCAAGCTCCTTCCCAACTTTATTTCCAAAATATTGCATCGAATCATTGAAGATTGCGAGAAAACATATTGCAGAAGCGCTGATATATGAGGCCTTGAGTTCTAAAGTGGGTTAAGCCACATTTTTGATATATTTTTTCGTTGAAAAATCATCATTTCATCAATCATTCAAAACAATCATTTGATGAGATAAATACTATTTATTTATTTTTTATTTTAATAAAGTTATTTTTCAACCACTGTTATTAAAACATGAAATAATAAAACGAAATTTTTTATAAGAACTATGATTGCAACGATAAAGGTACTGGGTAATCTGATTTTTAAATTGCCCTACTACTTTACTAATCAATCTTAATTGTGTAGGAAGTTCGTTAAATTTAAAAATTAAAAAAAAAAATAAATAAATAACTGGACATTTCAGCCCTTGAAAGGACTTTGACCTAGCTTCTTATGATCAATTGTGTTGTGCGTGTTATTAGGTTTGTACACAATTAATCGAGAACTGGACCTACATGCTTAACGCCGACTCCAAACGGCGATAAACGGAATGTTCTTTTTCTCAAGAAGTTTGACATGACATTTTGATTACTCTCTGAGGATTGCAATTGTCTGCAGAGAGGTGGCGGCCGTACAGAAAAATTATTTTAATTCAAATAATTTCCTGTCGCTGCTGGGGTTCGAACCTGGGTCTCCAAGTTCGTTGACATAGCGGCTACGCACTTTAACCAACTACGCCACGGATGTCACCACAATTTAAAAATTTAGTTCATTTTAATTTTATATAATCTCATACTTAAAAATCTTTAAAAACATTTCGTACAAGGGAAAAATACTGATTCTTTTTCAAAACAACAAGTGTCTTTGGTGGTGGGGGGAGCAGGGCTCGGGGCGACGGGTGGCGCGTGCGATCCGTCGCACTACGCTTAATAAGCCGCTCCGCGATGCGCGGGTGCGGTACTAAATATTTCCTTTGACTTGACCAAGCAAACTCAAGCAAATGATGCAAATACAAAAAAGTGAAGAAAAACAAAAGAAGAACCGCTGCTTTTACTTTATATACCGTTATCTTTAAGAACTGATTGACGTTTCTTATTTTATATTGAAAACGAAAGATCACTAAAAAAAAAAGAAAAATCACCCAAAAACGAAAAGTGAAATTTCGCCCAAAAGCAAAAAAACGAAATTTTCCCCAACAAAAATGCAAAATCGCCCAATTTTTTGGGTGATTTTTCATATGAAAAATTCGTATGGAAAAAAATAAGGTGATTTTTAATTATTTTTTTTTTTGCGATTTTGCGGAGAGCCTTAATTTACTACTCAAATCTGTTGTTTAATATTTTGAAAGTCGTACATTGAATCTGGATCACGGAAATTGCGCCCAAAGAATTTGGAAATAAAGCCCGAAAACTGCTGAAAATTTTGGGCACAATTTTCATTTTTTCAAGGCTTAATTTCCAAACCATTCGAGCGTAATTTCCTTCTTTCGGGCTCAATTGCCATTTCAAATTCGGGCGTTTTTTCCAAAATTCGATGCTATCGAAAATCGGGCTTTTTTTCCATTTCTTTTTTCGGGCGTAAGTTCATCGGGTGTAAATTCCGGGAGCCGCTTCATTTTGTATTTCTAACCGATCAATAGTTTCGTTCAAAACAGTGTTCGTTCGTGTTTTTAAAATTTGTGATTCGAACAGAATCAAACAAGGAAAACAGCTGATCAGCTAGCGAACGATGCCGTAGTACAGTTACACATGTATTTGCAATATGTTTTTCTAACGATTACTGAAACACCGAATTCAAACGTCAAAATCAAACGAATGCTTTCATGTTATCGCTATGATCTATTCGTTGAGAAAAATTTATTTTAAAATCTATAGTTTAACAAAAAAAAAATGCTTCTATATGATAAAAATCATTTATATATTAGCATATAAGTGCAATTTAAGTATTAAAAATTCATTAATTAAAAATGTAATACAATTTAGTTATAACTTAAATTTCAATATTAGAAAAACAAGCAATATTTTTCAGCGCTTGTGAGGCAGCTGGAGGCCAATGCAAACTTTTTATTTATTTTTCTTCCAATTCAAATTTGGGCAGATCTAAACAGAAAAAAAAAATTGCAGAAAATAATAGCAACATCCAAGCAAAAGGCGGTGATTTTTTCCGGTTAACTACAAGTAATAAATAGAAGCAGGCCATGATTCTGCATATGTCGAAGGCAGCACAATTGTAGCCAATAGAACAACCTGCAGCACAGCTTACACCACAACCTACAACACAGACTAGAACCAAAGCACTGCCAACAACACGAAAAGTTAAAAAAATGCATGAAATCTTAAAAGAAAATACAGAAAACTTCCCTAATGTTTAATATGGCAGTGCCACGTTTGATAACTGCTTGTGTATAACAGTTTGAGTGTAAGTAGCAAACATAACTTGTCAAATGAGCTAACGATAAGCTGTGTTCGAAATACATATTTCAGCTTCAATCCAACATCGTTCGCATAGTCATCGTTTGTTGAACTCTTCGTTAGAAATACATAATGAAGCAATTAAAGCAATCCATTCGAACGATATAATTAAGTCCATTCGAACGATATTAAGAATAACTTTTTGATAAGATGTCGCATATGCGTCAACTAGCTTAGAGGCCTTAGAGGCTTATTTTTAAAATAAATTAAATTAACTTAATTAAAATATATTATTTTTAAAATGAATAAATAAAAAAACGTAGAATACGTCATTCTCGGAGGTAAGTACGGTGGTTGATAGTGATCAGGTGTCGGTTTGAGCATTTGGTGTGCCTAAAGTACTGATCGTACAATATTGATGTTAGCACTTGTTGGTCTGCTTGATCCTCACTGGGAAAAAACTTTATGTTAGAACTCTCTAACTTATATAAATTTTACACAATTACATGAATTATAAAGCCAACATTTGATGTTTTTGTTTGCTAAAGTTTGCTACCTATTTATCGACAGTTTCCGGTTTTATCGACAAAACCATAAAATTTGTATGGGAGCCCCCTAAGGAGTGGTCGGAGGGAATAGGTGTCAAAGGTAAAAATGTTCCCTTTGCAAAAGTAATGGGGGCCTTTGAAACATATTAACCCTTTCCGGCACTCTTTTAAAGGTCATATGCTCAGGTGTATGGAATAAATATACAAAACCATAAAATTTGTATGGGAGCCCCCCTAAAGAGTGGTCGGAGGGAATAGTTATCAAAGGCAAAAATGTTCCTTTTGCAAAAGTAATGGAGTACGGTGATACATATTAACCCTCTCCGGCACTCTCTTAAAGGTCATATGCTCAGGTGTATGGAATAAATACACAAAAACCATTAAATTTGTATGGGAGCCCCCCTAAGGAGTGGTCGGAGGGAACAGGTGTCAAAGGCAAAAATGTTTCTTTTGCAAAAGTAATGGGGTCGGTCATTCACACTAATCCTCTCCGGCACTCTTTTAAAGGTCATAGGTATGGAATAAATATTTTGCTAAATATGTTTTAAAAAAGATGTCATCAAAAGCGAATTGAATAATGCTACGTCTTGTGTTACGACATATGCGAAACTACGGTATCTTATTTAATGTAGCAATATTCATCACCCACCTTAACTACTATTTGTTTAATTAAATTTCTTTTTCTGTTTTTAGAATTAATTTTTATTTTTATTTTAGTTTTTATTTTTATTACAATATTTGTATTTTTAATATAATATTATTTTAAATATTATTTCCATTTTAATTTTTATCTTATTTATATAATTTATTAGTTTATTTATATTTGTTTATTTACTTCAATTTTTTATAATATCTTTACACTTTTTTTGTCATTAGTTTTTATTTTTAATTTATTATTTATTTTAATTTATTTTTTTATTTTTTATAGCTATTCCTGTTTCCATTTCTTCTTTCTCTTTTTCTATTTCTTTGTCTATTTCTTTTTCTATTTCTATTTCTATTTCTATTTCTGTCTCTATTTCTATTTCTATATCTTTTTCTATTACTATTTCTATTTCTATTTCTATTTCTATTTCTATTTTTTTCTATTTCTTTTTCTATTTCTATTTCTTTTTTTTTTTCTATTTCTATTTCTATTTCTATTTCTATTTCTATTTCTATTTCTATTTCTATTTCTATTTCTATTTCTATTTCTATTTCTATTTCTATTTCTATTTCTATTTCTATTTCTATTTCTATTTCTATTTCTATTTCTATTTCAATTTCTTACTTAAGCAGCTTTCTTGGCGTCCCCATGACCTAGTAAATCGTCAAAGGATTAATCTTTGCTGTTGAGTTAAAACAAACTTTGCTTTTCTTCTAGCACCTACACTCTGCGAGTGTATCCCTGCAACTCTGATGCATTCTGGAAAAGTGTTTTCAAATTTTTGGGAATCATGTTAAAACTTAACGTTATTAAGTCAAAAATGATTGATAACAAAGATTAAAAAAATCTTTAACTAGATGCTTCAACATATTTGTAAAGGTTTAATACAGAGTTTAAACTAAGTTTTGCTTATGATAATGTTTCAATGCATGGTTTTCTAAACAAGTATTTATATAGTTTTTAATAAAATATTTTTGATATTGACAGTAAGTTAAGTTCTGTTGTATTCCTTCACCTCAGGTTAATAACATTATTTAATCTTTCAATCAAATCATGTTCTTATGCCTTTACTTTTCTTTACTAAGTCCTAGGATACTCAAAAACAACGGTTGTTATTTTCATTTTGACCTTATTGCCATATTGCAATAATTTTATTCACAAATTTTTATATTTGCTGCATTGCATAGCTCCAAGTAGGTACTATACTTAAAGAAACACATTCATACACTAGATGCTGTCAACAAATCAAAATAAAGTGCAACGTTTGGCCCGCAATAAGCTCGAAATGTATAACTCAACTATTATATCATCCTAGAGCACACATTGCTGTGGCAACCACAAAAATTCTAACTCAATAAATTCTAACGCAAATAACAGAAACATTCCAAAATATTTAACTAGAGGTTGAGAAAATCATGGCTGAAACTTACATCAACATCGACACCAGGCAGTGGAAACATTTGACCGGGTGGCATGTTGCGCGGCACATAGCGATAGAATTCAAAACCGTCCTTGTACCACTTCACCGAATACAATGATTCACCATCCAAATCGTACTTGCAGCCCAGCGTTGCATCCTCATGGCGCATGATGTGCTTCGGTATACGTATCTCGGTCATTGAGAGACCCAGGCAGAAATCTACAAAAAAGTGCAAGGAAAAAACAAAAATATTAGTTTAAAAAGAGTGAAGTATATAAATAAGGATGTTGAATGGCGTATAAAAGCGATGCCGTATTTTGAGTTTTTCGGCGCGTACTGATGCAAAGAATGAACAAAAGTTGAAAAATATTTTTTTTTTTTTATGCAAATCAAAAGCGCAGCTAAACTTGCTGTCAGTTTTGCTTTGATCCCTAGCGGGTAGGTGGTTGATTTAGAAGGCGTTCGTGGTAGAGGCTCGCCGCCAGTGGCGAGGCACAGCTTAACTAAACTTTTGATGAATAAAACATAAAAAAAATACATAAACAAAAAACTGCAAAAAAACATTTTGGCACAAATTCTTCAATGAAGTTTCAAGTGCATTCATGTAAAGCTCTATGCAAGCTGTTTTTACTTTATTGAGAAGCATTTTTTATTGAGTTTTATTGAAAGCTCAAATAACACAATCACTGTCGGTCGCTGCTGTCAGTTCAATTTGTAGTAAATTGATTTGTGTACCCGCATGGCTGGTATTAATTCCATAGAGAGAGGGAGTGGGGGGGGGGGGGTTTGTATGGTGGCCAACTAGGCTGGTGTAATGCATGGTGAAATTGAAATTGGCTGTAGCGTCAAATTTTGGGATAGAAATTTCTTTTTATATCACGGCAAAAATTGCAAATTTAATTGCATCCATCCATTGGTGTTGAAAAAAGTGGAGTAAAGGCTTAAAAATGTAGCGTTTGCTTTACAGTAGAATCCATTGGTAGAAATAAAACGGGTTTTTTCAGAGTGCGAAAGCTGTATTTTTTTTTTTTTAATAAAAGCTAAGTTGCCAAAAAGCTTTGACATATAAAGAAGATCATATCAAAAGTTTTTAGAAACTATCATACTAATTGCAATGAAAGCTTTTTAAATAGTTGCATATGTACTTTAATGATTTACAAGTAATATTAGCTTGAAAAACTTTATGAAAGATACCTTGACAAAATGCAAAGAGAATTTATTAAAACTTAAAACATTCACTTAAAAATTTTAAAAGTTTGTAATACTTTAAAATATAACGAAACATGTATAATTCTTATATATATAAGAAGAGCTTTTAAAACAAATAATAATTCGTTTTGTTTTAAATTTAAACAAAAGCTGTACAAATAAGGGCGTAGCCAGGAGGCGGGGGAATTGCCCCTCTCCCGAAAATCTGAGATTTTTTATTTAATCGATGGCTTTGAAAGCAGTTTCTATATGTAATTTCTTTTTAATATGTGGTTTTCCCTTTTTCTTTGAAACTAGATATGGTAAAGATATGAAAGATATGGTTAAAAGAAATTTATAAAGTCTTGCCCCCCCCCCAAATTTTCATCCTGCCTACTCTCTTGTGTACAAGTATGCATTTTTCATAAAAGTTTAGTTGATAAGAAGCTTCGTCAAGCAAATAAAGCTATATTAACCTCTTGGAAAGTGCTTATAAATTGCATAGCTTACAAATTGAAAGCTTTAATAGAAATTCGTTTGAAATGTTTAATTAGTGATCAACTTTAAAAAAAAAGCTTCATCAGAGATCTCAAGCAAAATGCTAATGCCGTGGTTATGCTAGGCAAACATGTTTGTTGAGCTGTTCTGTTGTTAGTCTTTTACGCATAAAATGAGAAATAAGCTTTTCTCTCCTGCTCATTATCTCGCTCTCACGCCAAACATTTCAGAATCGTTGAATTTCTGTGCCATTTTTATACCCCTACGTTTAAAAAACGTAAACGGTGTATATTAATTTTGTCACTCCGTTTGTAGCGCCCATAAGGAGGCGTGGTAGGTATAGAAAAGTGTATATATTCTTGATCAGCATCACCACCCGAGTCGATTTAGTCGTGTCCGTCTGTCCGTCTGTCCGTCTGTGATCACGATTACAGCCGTAATGTTCAAGCTATCATCACGAAATTCGATATTTAAGCTTGTATCTAAAAAATAAAGGTCAAGTTCGAAAATGAGCTAAATCGGATGAAAACCACGCCTACCTCCCATACAAAGTGTCTTTATCAAAACGGTAAAATCTCTTAGAATTCCACAAAAATTAATATAGAAACTTGAAATTTTGCACATGAGCTTTGCTATTTAATATACACTCTGAATATGAAATTTAACCAAATCGGATGAAAACCACGCCTACCTCCTATACAAAGTGACTTTATCAAAAAACAAAAGAGAATATTTTCTGTTAAAACTATGACGAAAACGTTTTTACAAATAAAAATTTTTTTGACTGCTTAAGACTTTGAATATATTTCAATTCAGACGAAGGGGTATTTTAACTTCGGCCCAGTCGAAAATCATTTCTTACTAGTTTTCTTCAAAAGTTTTCTATCATGAAATTATTTTTAATGCAACTGAATAGCAAACAAAGCATAAGCACTAAATAAACATTTGCTGTAAAGCTTTGACAAGAAAAAAAAGTATCAAAAGTTGAGGATAGGACAATTTGTAATGGAGGCTTTTTGACATGGTTTATATATGTATTTTAAATGTTTAAAAGTAATGAAAAAAAAATCTTTACTAAAGATAACACGCTGAATAAAAACAATTAACAAAAGCTGTAAATGTGCTTTAATAAATTTAACGTCACTTTTTAAGGTAATATTATTTGCTCACTTCAAAATTCGATAAATATATTGCAGAGTTTCCAAAAGGAAACAAAAGCATCATAAAAATTTTTTTATATAAAAATTTTGTTGATAAAAGGCTTGTTCAAGTAACTATTTGTAATGAAAGCATTTAAAAATTATTTAAACATAGACTTTTAATGGCAGACAAGTGACAAGAGGTATATAAGAAACGACAAAAAAGCTTTTTGAAAGATAATAAGCTTGATGAACTGCTATGAAAATATACAAAAAGCTTTAAATATTCATTGAAAAGCTTAATATTTATATATTTTTTTTTTATTATATATTAATTTTTGAAAATTGTAATGCATTATATGCATGGCATACCTGAATTCAAAAAAATTTTGGAAACTTTTGTTGTTGTTTAAATATTGTTTAAATTAAAATGAGAACTTCTCAAAGCTGTTGTAATGAGCAGTTAAAGTGTTTGTTTACAACGAATAGTTTTTATTTAACTAAAAAAATATTGTCGTTGATTTTTAGCTTTTTATAAAGTTATTTTTTAAATGCTTAGAGCTATTCAATGAAAGTTAAGTCTTTATTGTATTAGAAGAAATGGACGACATGGAAAATTTTTTATTGAAGCTTATTTATGATGTCAGAGATTTTTTTCATTGAAGAAATTAAAGTTTATGACGATGAGCTTCTTACTGAGCTTCCTTCTGAAATATTCTTATTGATGAAATTTCTTATTTTTTATTTAAATTTATTATTTAAAAATCAACTTTCTATTTTGAATACAATTTTTGAACTGAATTTATATGAAAATATGTTGATTAATAATTTTTTTAATTTTTAAATAATAATTTTAATGGAATGAAGTGAGTATTTTGTAAAGTGTGTGTTTTTGTATGTTGTGGCGTTGGTGTTTATATGTGGTATTGAGTCACCACAAGCTTAATTTCAAGGCATAAAACAAAGTTAAAATTTATTGTTTTAAAGCTTTTTTTGGAATTGTGCTAAAAAGCTAACAAATTCCAAAAGCTTTTATTTTCTTTTCATATTAAAATAAGATCTTCTTTGTAAACTACGCAATAGTCTTTTCTAAGCTTTTTAAAAAGTGTTTTTTTCCCAATGCAAGAAGTTATGGACATGAACTAAATTACAAGATTGAAAGTAATACTATAAAACTAATTTTGCTAAAGCTTATTTTTAAAGCAAAGTTTTCGTGAAAATATTTTTATATTTTAACCTTAATCGGTCCCTTGTGTACATTTTACACACACTTTTCAACTTCAAGCTGTTCTTTTTTTAATATAATTTCATCAAATCGACCGAGCTTGGATTTTGGCTGGTTTTTTAAAAAAATTTTTTTTAAATAAATAAAATAATAAATAATAAATAATTTTTAACGACTAGATCGCATTAATTTCATTCATCGATAAAAATATGGCACTTGAAAAAGTGTGTAAAATTTAAACACAAGGAACTTATTCGTTTCTAGAAATAAGGGACCGATGAAGGTTAACCATCACATTTGCTCAAAATATCAACATTTCATTTTCCTCTCTCGTACTCGCTTAATAAAAAACCATTGTTTCCCCAGTTACACTTTTTGATGAAACACGTGAAAAAAAAGTTGAAAACAATGCATAAATTAAACAAATAATAACTGTTTTGTAATAATAGCATTTATTTTTTATATCTTATTTTGTTGTTATTCTCAAAATATTGTCATCGTGAATTTGGCTTTCGATTTACATTTAGTCCCCGCGCATTGTATTGAACATCACATTTTTTACGCTTCGTAAGTTTTAATTTGGCGTCCGTGGCGTCCGTGGCGTAGTTGGTTAAAGTGCGTGGCCGCTATGTCAACGAACCTGGAGACCCAGGTTCGAAACCCAGCAGCGACAGAAAATTATTTGAATTAAATAACTTTTCTGTACGGACGCCACCTCTCTGCAGACAATGGCAAACCTCAGAGAGTAATCAAAATGCCATGTAAAGCTCCTTGAGAATAAGAACATTTCGTTCATCGCCGTTCGGAGTCGGCGTTAAGCCTGTAGGTCCTTTTCTCGGTCAATTGTGTACAAACTTAATAACACGCACAACACAATTGATCCTAAGAAGCTAGGTCAAAGTCCTTTCAAGGGCTGAAATGGCCAGTTATTTATTTATTTTTTTTTTAAGTTTTAATTTAGGTGTGGTATAGATGACAAGAAAGTTATATTAAGAAAGTGCAGAGATTAGTTCTCACGAAATTCTAAAAATGAAGACGATTTAATAATATTAAAGTAAATTTATTTTGTGTTTTTTTAGTTCATCATGATAAGTACGTTTTAAAAAAATTTGAACGTCACGCGGAGTTTTATTAAAGCAAAAATAGTATATCAAAAAGATCCAAGTTTGAAATCATTGTTTCAAAGGTTTTGATTAATTTCCTTGTATTAGTATATTTGCAAAATAAAATTCCTAAGAAAAAAAACTAATAAGTGGCAAATGTATTGAACGTCACTTTTAAGATATGTCACACTACCGGCTGAAGTATTAATCTTGTATTTCGTCTTTGTATATTTAAGAGTAAAATAGTAAAGTTAACGCCTGCAGAAAGAACACGAAGATATCGGGAAAAAATAAAGCTAGATGAGGAACAAATGAAGAATATAAACGAAAGCAAAAAGAATGGTACCTATGTATGACTTTGACTTGATTTTTGCTTTTTGTTTTTACTAGCTGATATCGCATTGAACCCATTTCACATTGAAGTGATCAGTGACCATCTCCAATTTCACTCAAATATTTTTCTTGCATTGGTTTTTTGATTTGAAAACCAAATTTGAAGTTACTATAAATTTATAGAATAAATAATTTTTCTGTACGGACGCCACCTCTCTGCAGACAATGGCAAACCTCAGAGAGTAATCAAAATGCCATGTATAGCTGCTTGAGAATAAGAACATTTCGTTCAATTGTTCGCGGCCAAAATAGGGTCTATTTGGAGACAACGTAGCTCAATCAACTTCAGACCGATTACCGGTAATATAGTATCATTGAAAAAATTATTTCATCTATTTTGAGGAAATGTACAAAATTTTTGAAATAATTGCAATAAATTGACTCATTCTTAATTTGTTTAAGTTCAATACCATGCCAGCAACACGTGCTATAATTTTCTTCTTTTTTATAATTTTCTTTTTTTTACGTTTTTACTTTAGGTTATACCTTTCCAATGATATAAAATCAAGATGTGGTTTTAAAGGGTTCAGAAGTTATATTGTAAAACATGATGTCTTAAAAAATTTTCAATACAAATTCAACTAGCTATTGACTTTTTTAATTTTGTGTAAAAAAAAAATAAAGAAAAAAAAAATTGGTTGAAAATTTTATGTGTATTTTATGTACTTTATATTTACTTTTTTTTTTTTGTATAAGAATGAACCTGTTTTTAGTTGAATTCCCAAGAAAGTGCAAGAAAATGTATTGAACGTCACAAAATGTATTGAACGTCACTCTGTTGTTTTTTCTGAAATTGCTTATTATATAACAGTTTTTTTATCATAGCAGGGCGGAAAAACAACTTCGAATTCTTCATTAATTTTGACTTAAATTGACTATTCTAACGGGAAAATTGAAAAAACTTTAAAAACAAAACATGAAAACCTCTTTGTGTACGTTTTTTTATTTGCAATGGACCCATATATCAAATTATTATGTTGGGTCTGTTTAAAGGTAAACCCACTAGTCTGGTTTAGTTCTGTTCCTAGTTGATTTTTCCGGGATTTTTCAAGTTTTTTTACGTGGGCCAAATAAAAGTTTTTTTTTTAAATCCAATAAAATTAACGAAATTAAATTTTTTCCATTTATTATGGCTTTGTTCGTTACCAGATTCTGGGCATATGATGTCGGTCCTTCATAGTTCCCCCCAAAAAAAGTCCAAAGGGGTTAAATCGCAGCTCCGAGGCGGCCAATTGACATCGCCGAGACGGCTGATAACACGATTTGGGAATTTGGTGCGCAAAAGATCGATTGTGGCATGGGCTGTGTGGCATAAACCAGAGGTCGTCCAAATTCACGTCTCCAAATTTGAGATGATTCCAAAATCGTTGTCCAATTCAACATGTTCGATGGCCCAAACTGCGAAGTGATAACGAAGCGGATGGTAGTGAGCCTTCAATTGCTGAGTCAATTGAACCTTGTAAGCGAATAATCCAAGATCTTTGTGCAAAATTCTTCTCAGGCTAGTTCGTGAGATGTTAAGCTCAATAGCAAATTGATTTTCGTGAATTGAGGCTCACACTTTCAGCTACAGAAGCCACATTCTTGTCTGTGCGGACCGTACAAGAACGGGCAACATGAATGTTTCCACTAGTATACCAGTCTCACGAATTTTTTGCAGAAACTTGCGTATAGTAGGCGCAGTGGGTGCTTCATTTCGGCCAAAACTTCTTTTCAAATAACGCACAGATTGAAATTCCTTATATTTGAAACGCATACACCTGTCGTGTAGACTTAATTCCTCGTTGCCCATTCACTTCACAACATTTACAACATTCACTTTGGAAATAAGTTTCCAATATTTACCAACGTTGTTCAAGCGTAAAGCGACTCATGTCTTTCCGCGGAGGTATGCTACTGATGTTATGCCAAGATTTCGAGCGGGAAACAGCTGTCAGTGTCAAAATAACCTATGATTTAAAAATATACCACTAGTAGCCCACCCAGTGCTACCATTGCGTCCGGGAGAGGTCGATGTAATGATGGTGATGCCATAAAATTCATTGGTTTTTTATATATTTTCATATTAATTGGAAGGTCGATTTGTACTGATTCTTACCGGTACGAAAAAGGTTAATAAAAATTTTATTATATTGTTGTTGTTTAAGCTTTTTTTAATTGCTCTTCATTATGAAAGAAGTAACGAAATTTGTAAAATGTACAAATTTACTGTAACAGCAAATTTGCTGATTTATTAAATTGAAAATTTAAAAGCTCTAAAAGCTTTTATTAATATTTTTTGATAGCGTTAAAGGTAAAGAATTCTATATATTGAAGCTTTAAAATGACATACATACTTAAAATTTTCAATCGTAAAACAATTTATCTAAGAAATTTGCCAAAAATGTTTTTAAAAGGCGATTTACATAGTAAAAACTTTAAAAAACTTGAGTGTACAAATTTCGTATGAATATCATGCCCACAGTTTTCAAATTTTTATTATTTTCAAGCACCTTGCTATTAATACCTAAGCTTCACGTGAGTCTCGGCGTGTACTTCAAAAGTTTGCTGAACCGAAAACCGACAGTTTTTGCGCAAAGTGCTGAAAATTCATAGCAACAACAACTTCTCCTTAAGTAAACACAATACGCAGTGGACAATCCAGAAAAAGATTTCATTGAAGGTTTTTCGTTTGGAATAAAAAATAAAGCAAAAAAAGCTTTGTAAGAAAACACAAAAAAAAAAAAACAATAAAAATAAAATGCTAACAAAAAACAAGAACTACAACAAAAATAATAGAATTCACAATAAAAAATGCCGCAAACTTTGACAGCAGAGCGTTGTTTTACATAGACTGCAGCAAAGGAAGCTAAAAGAACGAACGCACAAAAAAAAACAATACTACAGCTAAAGTGGCGCCAACACAGTAAGAATAGCAAGAGAAAAAAAAATAGTTTTTAAAGAAAACGTGATTAAAGTAGGAAAAGGAAAAATTGCAAACCAAAAAACAGAACGAAAATAGAAAAACAAAATAGAACCAAACAAGATTTTGACGAGCCAAAGAAAACCGATTTAAAATTGGAAAACAAAAATGTTGAAAATAAACCACAAGCAACACAAATAAAAGAACAACACACAAAGGATTGCTGCGTTGTCCTGCGAAACGTAAGTAAAACAAAGTAAAGCCAAATGATTGGCAACTGAATTGCATGTGAATGCAATGAGGAAGCATAACAGAAAAGCAAATTAAATGAGGAAATCATTTCGTTAGAATTTTAAACAATCTAAAATAAATTCATACATAAACACACACACGCATACAAAATAACAAACACATGCCCACACTGAGTCATAAAAAAATCCAAAACATAAACACGTGCATGTGCAGAGTATAATAAATAAATGATTATTGTTAGGACTAAGAGCAAGATTAAAAATCGAAGCAAAACATGTAAGGCTTAGAAGATGCTGACACATCTATCTATATTTCTATATTTCTATATTTTTATTATATAAAAAGGTTCTCTTGAATTTTCATCGTTCAATCAATGGGGTAAATGCTGAACCGATTTTAATAATTCTTTCATAATTCAATTGCTTTAATAAGCGACCCTGCTACTGGGTACTACGTTTTTGGCAAATCTTTTTATATAATTATTAAGAATTCATGCATTTTAATCCATGCTGCCATTGTATAAGCAGCACAAAATAACATCAAACAATATCTTAAGCTCTTTGTTGAGAGTGAGAGGTGAGATTCTACAACTCACCGCGCTGGTCTCTTGAGTGGATTGTTGCACTCAATTAATTCCTGCTTTAGTGTAGCCAAGAATCATGGTATAATAATACAAGGTAGCATTGACAGTTGCTTGGGAAAACATTTACTGTCAAAAAATATACTCAAAAAAACTTTTTAACAAAAAAAAAAAACCCGACTTCAAAATCACTACAAAGTAAAAAATAATTTTAAATAACTTTTCCCATTCATTTCTTGGTCATATTTTAAAAGCTTTTTATACGTGTTATAATATTGGAAATCTTATCATTTTCATTTTTTCTATTTTGTTTTATTATCATCAATATACTAATTGCTTTATGTACATAAGAGCTTTGAAGTCGGCGCTTATCTTACTATGTCGAAATCTTTTTATTTTATTTTTTTCTAATTTGTTTTATCATAAAAATATTATTAACTTTATGAATATAAAAGCTTCTTAGCGATTTTTTTTCTTTCAATTGGCAATTTTTGAGTACGCTGAATGTAGCCAATGTGTTCCATGCATTATTTGTGCAGCTGTTACACACTATGTCATATTCAATATGAGCTTTACAAGCTCACCCAAACCAGTTTAGTGAGAATTTTAATGTGTACAAAGCTTTTAAAATTACTACAGTGTCACCAAGGCACCAAATAGTGCACGGATGGTAAAAGGTTATGATTGTGTGTCAAAGATGAGCGCCGACTTCAAAACTTTTATGTTCATAAAGCAATTAATATATTGATAATAAAACAAAATAAAAAAAATGAAAATGATAAGATTTCCAATATTATAACACGTATAAATAGCTTTTAAAATATGACCAAGAAATGAATGGGAAAAGTTATTTAAAATTATTTTTTACTTTGTAGTGATTTTGAAGTCGGGTTTTTTTTTTTTGTTAAAAAGTTTTTATTTCTTCCTTTTTAGATAATATGAAATATTTTATGCAATAGTATTTAATCTTGAGGAAAACTTTAAACATGAAACTTTGTTCTTAACAAATTTGATTTATTAATTCCTGAAAGTTTGTTGGGTACTTTCCATTTTTGCTTCTTTACAATTTGTAGTGCCACGCCCTTTCTCTAATCCCGCCTAATTTATTTAGCGTACCATATAATGATTCTATCTACCCCTGTGCCAAATTTCAGTTTCCAAGTATCAATATTAACCGTAATATAGTACTTTCCTTAAAGTGACACATCCTGTGTACAATCCCGCTCACTTTTTTAATGATTCTGCCTACTTATCTACCTGCATACCAAATATTAATACGCTAGTGTCAATATTAACTAAGATATAGTATTTTTATAATATTGGCACGCCCCTTTGTTGAATAACGCCCACTTTTTTAGCCGTAATTTGCAGTAAGTGTACCTACCCATGTACTACATTTCAACACCCTAGTGTCAATATTATTCGATATATAGTGTGTTTCTAATATTGCCACACCCCTTTGTCGAATAACGCCCAATTTCTTTACAGTAATTTTCAAAAATTGTGTCTACCCCTGTACTAAATTTCAGTACCCTAGTGTCAATACTATTCGAGATACAGTGTTTTTCCAATATTGCCACACCCCTTTGTCAAACAACGCCCACTTTTTTGACTGTAATTTGTAATAGCTATGCCTACCCACGCACTAAATTTCAGCACCCTAGTGTCAATAATATTCGATATATAGTGTGTTTTTTATATTGCCACACCCCTTTGTCGAATAACGCCCACTTTCTTTACAGTAGTTTTTTAAAATTGTGTCTACCCCTGTACTAAATTTCAGTACCCTAGTGTCAAGACTGTTTGAGATACAGTGTTTTTTTAATATGACCACACCCCTTTGTCAAATAACGCCCACTTTATTGATCGTAATTTGTAATAATTGTGTCTACCCCAGTGTTTTTACTGTACATTTCAGTACCCTAGTGTCAATATTAACTGAAATACAGTGTTTTTCTTATATTGACACGCCCCTTTGTCGAATATCGCCCACTTTTTTAAAAAAGGACCTCCGCGTTCACGATATCTATCTGTTGACAAAAAATTACGGCAATCGGGCAAGTGCTTTAGGAGTTATCGATGTACATACATTTAAAAAAAAAAAAAAAAAAAAAAAAAAAGCGCGGACAAACCAACGAAATTGAGAACCTCCTCCTTTTTGAAGTCGGTTAAAAAGAGAGCGCTCACAATCCGCCATTGAAAACACAAGCAATGTTGAAAACGTTGAAGTGAAAAAAAACAACAACCACAGCAGCTGCTGATGTATTTCCACAAAAAGCTGTTTTTGACAGGAGATGTTTTCTTGCAGAAGAGAAAATAAGCAGTTGTCATGCTACCTTGTATTATTATACCATGGCCAAGAATGATAGAAATATAGATTACACATTGCGCAGTTCCGTTGTGTTGTTTACTTTTCATTTTGACATTTCTAGCTACGAACAAAGAATTTTTTACGATCATGACGTCACGCTAGACCAAGTTTGTTTCTTGAATCTTTTGCCATTGTTCCATATTTGTTCACATTCTGAACAAGACATGACAGAAAGCCATATCGTAAGCTCATATCGTAAGTCTATCGTGACATAGATGCGCAGATCGTTGTAAATTATTTTTACGATCTGCCCAATCTATTTTTTTTATCATTCTTGCAGTGTAGCCATAAGCCCAATATATCGTATTTATTTGCGTGCCACTCTTTTTATTTCAATACCTACTGAGTTAAATAATCCAAATAAATAGATTGAGATAAATTTTACAGAATCTATACTATTGTATAAAAGGGTTCTCTCGGATTTTTATTGTTCAATCACGGGGTAACCGCTGAACCGATTTTGATAATTTGTTTACTATTCAATTGCTATAACAAGCAACCCTGCTACTGGGTACGGCATGTTTGGTAAAACTTTTAATTTAATTTTTTAAGTATTCATGCATTTTTATCCATTCTGCCATTGCAATGGCAATGCATTTCACAAGCAGTACAAAATAACAGCAAACAATAGTTTAAGCTCTTTGTTGAGAGAGAGAGAGGTGAGAGTCTACATCTTACCGCCCTGCCGTCTTGAGTGGATAGTTGCACTCAATTTATTTCTGGTGAAGAGTTGCCATAAGTCCAATATATCGTAGAGATATGAAAGTATGTTTTTATTTCATACTAGTGATATCTGGCTCGCCCAAATAGTAACTCCATTCTGAGTTTAAACGTTCTGTGATTTTTACTTCCAAAGCCATTCGATATTTAAAATTTTAACTGGTAAATTGGTGGTGCCACACCCCCATATAAAATGTCAATGCCAGTTTTTATTAGATGGGCACTACCAAGTGGTAACTCCATACTGACTTTCATTGTTATGCGCCATTTAGGTCCAAAGCTATTCGATACCATAAATTTGAAATGTATAGGCGGTGCCATTCCAATGCTCACTTGAATTTTCCAGTCAAAGGACACTGCTTAATAGTACGTGCTTACCGAGTTTCATTGATTTTTATTTAAAAAAAAAAAGAACGAAAAACTGAGTTTTAGCGATTTTATATGAGAAATCGTGTGGGCGACAGGGGATCCACTATTTTTGCAATATCTCGAGAACCGCTCATCTGATGTTGTACAAATAAGTTTAAAACACGTACCATGGCTGGCCAAATACACCCATTAAGTTTTAACAATACCACTGAAACGTATAATTGGTTTCAATATTGGGAAATGCTTTTTCCCAAGAAATTATGAGGCAATGAAATTCGTCCAGAGGACAGATCATCCGGCATCTTGCCGTTTTCTATATGGGTGGCATTAGTGGGCGTTGCAATTTTTACCCATGCACAAATCAAGAAATATGATTTCTGAAAAGTGGGCGTAGATAAATTTCGACCACGCCCAATTTTGGTACAGCTTTCGACAGTAACAATTCGAACTCAATTTTCAAATTTTCTGAAAATTCTGAAATATAGCATTATTATTGATTTGAGGGCGGTGAAATAAGGAGTAGCCTATTTGAATGTACTATTGAGCCGAAATTCCAAACCAATCGATAAAGAACTTACGGAGATTTGTGATTTTGTACAAACATACATTTACATTTTTATTTACATAGATTTACATATATTCCCAAGCAACGCTGGGAACGGGTATGCTAGTAGATAATAAAATAAAACAAAAAAAAAAAAAAAAATAAAAGAACCAATTTTTAAGAAACATCTAATTCAAGTCTGAGCTGTATAAGTTGCAGGATTATGTTTAAGGATAAAACATATATTTTTTTATTGCAATTTCACGAGCCCAACGTATGTGAAACTTTAAAAAAAGTAGTAAAATAAGACCTTATGACATACGCTAAGTACATAAATAATAAAAATAAGAAAAAAACAACAACAAAATTACAAGCACACACACACACACATAACTGCTTTAAAATATTGTCGACAGTTCTTAATATCTCGTACGAAACACGTGTGTGTGTGTGTGTGTTTTTTTTTATTCGTATAGCAACAGCAAAAGATTCACAGAAATCGCAGAGTTATGTTTAAAAGGATTTAAGCCAAGTCGCTTTAGCGAAGCTGTTATGCGTCCCATTTCCTGATTGTTTTTTTTTTTCATTAATCCTAATATCACGGCAAAAATCGTTAAAATAATGAGAGGATTTGAACACTGAAGTTTATACATCAAAATTATTCTCAGAAAATTCTGTTTCTTTTTATTGGTTTACAGCTTAATATGACAATTTCTCAGTTTACAATGTCAATACTCTTGTTTTACTTTGTATTTTTCACATATACTATAATGATATATGTTTAAAATTTATAGAAAAGCTCACTTCGCAACTTATAATTTAACATTCAAGAGGCTATTGCGAGCGACATTACCCCTCCCTCGTCAACACTTGTGCGTAGCTATTCAGTACATTTGGAGCAATTTTCGAGAAATTTGCCCTCATGTCCTCATGTTACTGCTTTGCTCTCTGTTTGCGTAAGAATTTCGAAAAGGTGCTTCGCTTACAACTTAACGAAACACATTAATGAAGTCTTGCATGAGAAAAATTAATGGTTAACCCTTCGATGACTGAGAAGGTCCTTTTTGCATTTTCAAACTGAAATTACTCCTATTTCGCCACTACAACCCCCCCATAAAGTTACCATGTATTCCAATAAAATTATGTTACGCATCGTTTAAAAAAAAATCAAGGCGATCGGACTATTAGTTTATGAGTTATTGAGATTTTATTGAAAATAGTACGTGGACGTGTGACAAGGTCCGTAAGGACCTTGTACTGAATTTTCATGCAGTGACTAATAAATGCATGTTCTTTGGGCATCATTATACTTTTTTTATTGTTTGAACATGACCCCTACACTTTATTTCGTCCAATCATCAGCGAGGAAATAATATACATCATAATACGCGAAACAAATCGTAAAGGCAGGGAGGTTACAGCTGCATGGAATTTGGCGAATCCCACGAAGAAAAAGGAGTGGAAGCCAGTGACTGTGAAAGAGTTTGAAGCCTTTCTAGCTATCTTTTTGTATGCTGGACTCACAAAATCGAATCGTGAACCTGCTACGGAATTATGGGGCGCGACGCGTTGTCCAATATACAATTCATTCGATTCGACAATGGAAATAATCTACAACAGCGACTTATCAACAGAAAAACTGCGGCTTTCGATGATATTTGGCAAATGTTGCAGCATAACTTGGCAGCAGTTTACACTCCTCATGAAGCACTAACCGTCGATGAGCAGTTGATCCCTTACAGAGGCCGCACCCGCTTCACGCAATACATTCCGTCAAAGCCGGCTAAGTATGGTCTAAAAGTATGGTGGTTATGCGACTCGAAGCCTTATTATCCCGTGAAGGGAATAATATATTCCGGCAAATTGCCTAACCAAGAACGCGAAGTAAATCAAGGGCAGAATGTGGTGCTTGAACTTGCGGAAAACTATTTGGATGCAGACCGCACAATATACGTGGATAATTTTTTCACTACTTTGGATTTGGCGCGTATTTTGATGAGGAGGAAGACCGCATATGTTGGTACAGTGCGCTACAACAAAACTTTTGTTCGACGGGAATTGAAGAAGAACCCGAAGCGCCCCATCAACAGTACATTGTTCGGGTTCAACGAAGGGGACATAGCGTTGTGCTCATATGTACCTAAGAAAAGTAAAGTTGTGAACGTGCTATCTACAATGCACTACACTTGCCGTGTCGACGAGCAAAGTGAGAAGCGGAAGCCGTTTGCCATATTGGACTACAACGCCAACAAATGCGGCGTTGATACAATGGACCAGATGCTTGGCACGTACACATGCAAGCGATCAACGAAACGCTGGCCACTGACCATGTTCTATAATATGCTGGACGTCGCTGCATTGGCTGCTTTTACAATTTATAATGAGATGAAGCCGATAAAAAGGAGTGACAGACGGCTGTCATTCCTGTTACTTCTCACTAAAAAAAAAACTCAAGCCTGTGTTAGATAACACGGGCGCTTAGGTCAGACGTAGAATACGTTAGTCATTAACAGCCTTATTCCATAGATTTCCTTAAACAACCTTTAAACGCTTTTTTAGTTACGCACTGTTTAAGGCTTTACGCAGCTTCTATGCAACCTTGCTAACATTGTATTCATAAACATTTTTTCATTTTCTGCTTAAGCCCAGTATGCTGTAGAAGCGGAAAGAAACTTTCCATATGGAATGCATTGAGTTTTTGACAGCGAAAAGGCAGCGGAATTTTAGCGGAAATTTCGCTACTTAGTACGCTGTAGAGGTCAAAAATTTGTTCAATGCTAGCAAGTACAACCATGTGGGGAGTTGAAATGTCAAAATTTCGCTGTCGATTATATGTCCGGGCATTTAATTGGCACCAGAATTTTGACATTTCAATAAGAAAACAGTTCGACCTCGCTTTACGCAACACTCGATAATCGCAATACTCAAAAATTTACATTGTTGACTCAGTAAACGCAACTTAAAAATAAATGCACAATTATCGCAACTTCCATATGCGTACACTTCCATAAACTTTTATATTATTTACTTTGAGTTCTTCTTTTCTTGCGAAATACATTTTTGATGTACGAAAAATCTCTAAAACAATATTTAAGGAAACAAAGTGCATATCTTAATACATAAAACCACAATATCTAGGATTCAGAGCCATAAAGCTTTATGTTTAGAAGTTTAATTGCGTTTCTTCAACATTAACTACGTCAACTGGCCGAATTTCTATTAGTTGCATTGAGCTAGGTCGTACTGTAGTTGCTTTTTTCTCCACACAAACAGTTTTGACTCTACACTAATATTTCGGGTGTGGAATTATATGCCAAGAAATTTTCGTTTCTACAGTATACAAGGCTTTATGATTGTAAGTTTTGTGTCTGAACTATAGAAAATCTCTACAAAAATTAAGAATTCCTATGGATTTACAATGGCCGCCGCATAAAAAAATGCTGCAAAGGGCGCATATGGAGCATGTTTTTGATATTAAAAGAAAAGACAAACAAAAATCATGGTTGTATTTATCATGGTTGTCGTTCGCTACTTGGTCATTATACTTCTTCTCTTTCTCACACTGGTTCTGTGATGAACACACAGATAATCGTACTGCTCTTACACATGATGTTATAATACATAAAATACAAAGCATATGAAAATTAATACAAAATTTGAAGGAGTTAAATTTTGATTTACTTATAGAATCAAAAAAATTATATGTAGCAATATGATTATTTAAGTACAAATCAAAAGAAGACATAATAAATATGTTTAGACCATTCTTGAATTTTCTTCAATGCATGCATAAAGTATTAAAAACTTATAATGAAAGTGACAAACATTTTCTCAAAATTTTGTGCTCCAGATTAACACCCCCGTATAACGTATTCTACGTTAAAAATGGCCACACCAAATATCGAGGAACGTGCCCTAAATAACCATATAACCGCATATCCAAGGATACGCAATGCGATGTAAGCATTTGATGTCAGGGTAAGAAAAAACACCTTCAAATTCAAGAGTACATTGTGTATTTATTTGTTTTTTTATTTTTATACCCCCACGTTTAAAAAACGTAAATGGGGGTATATTAATTTTGTCACTCCGTTTGTAACGCCCATAAGGAGGCGTGGTAGGTATAGAAAAGTATATATATTATTGATCAGCATCACCACCCGAGTTGATTTAGCCATGTCCGTCTGTCTGTCCGTCTGTCCGTCTGTCCGTCTGTCCGTCTGTCGTCACGATTACAGCCGTAATTTTCAAGCTATCATCACGAAATTCAATATTTAAGCTTTTATCTAAAAAACTAAGGTCAAGTTCGAAAATGAGCCAAATCGGATGAAAACCACGCCTACCTCCCATACAAAGTGCCTTTATCAAAACGGTAAAATCTCTTAGAATTCCACAAAAATTAATATATGGACTTGAAATTTTGCATATGAGCTCCGATATTTAAAGTGCACTCTAAGTATGAAATTCAACCAAATCCGATAAAAACCACGCCTACCTCCCATACAAAGTGACTTCATCAAAAAGGTAAAATCTCTTTAAATGCCACAAAAAATAATATATGGACTTGAAATTTTGCTTATTAACTTTGATATATAACATTCACTTTGTGTATAAAATTCAACCAAATCGAGTGAAAACCACACCCACCCCCCATACAAAGTGATTTTATAAAAAATGAAAGCGAATATTTTCTGTTAAAACTATGTAGGTATAACAAAAATGTTTTATACAAATAAACATTTTATTGACGGCTTAAGACTTTGAATATACTTCGGTTCGGACGTGGGGGTATTTTAACTTCGGCCCAGTCGAAGATCATTTCTTACTAGTTTCTGTTAATTTCAGATGACAACAAGACCGGTAGAAGCCGATGCACCGTCGTTTGCGGCTAGGGCGAATAGACCGTCATGTCGCCTTTGCCGTTCTGAGTACGGGCGGCAGCGGAAAACGAGGGCCTACTGCTTCGGATGCGGCAACGCTGTTTGTAGAGAACACAGCACAGTTCTACACTGCTGTAACACTTGCGCACAGGGCGGGGGACACGCGGAACACGCTCAACAACAATAGTTTTAAAGCTTTTTCATAGTCAAATTAAGAAAAATGGAGCAAAAAAAAAAAAAAATTTAAAAAATTTTTTTTTAGTATGTAGTATTTAGTTAAAAACACAAAAATAAAAAAATTTTTTCATGAAAAAACCCTAATTTTCAAAAAAAGGTCCCTACGGACCTAGTCACACGGCCGTGAAGTTCAGAATTGTCACTCATCGAAGGGTTAATTAATGGTTGAATAAATAAGGTTGTTGCATGGGTGAGAGCGAGTTCCCATCAATGTCAAATCGAAGTTGACAGCTCATACAAAGTCTGAAAGTGAAAATTGATAACATGTAAAGCCGATGTAGTTGTTTTTATAGCATTTCAGTGATTTTGACAATTATGGGTACTGAGAAGAGAGTTTGATCAGCCTCGAGACAACCTTAGTAATTCAACCATGACAGAAACCATGATGCAATTATAAGGAAGACCCAGTAAAAATACGCTCTCTACACTAAGAGAAAAAATATTAAATTTATCCAAAAACCTTTTTACTTTATCGAAAAAGCGAGTTATTTTTGACCCAATAACATATTTGCTTAAATCGACAACGTAAATATTTAAAATTTATATTGAAAACGAGTTTTTGAGCTCTAGGCCAATCATGTTGAGAACAAGACAACATGAAGAACAAAGCAGGCGACAGCCAACAACAACAACAACAACGGCTCTGTATAGAGCCAATCACAACAGCTTTGACTATACAGACTGTTTCATTGGTCGCTACACCAACTCATCAGTAGTCTTTTGTGTGACTTTACACTGTGATCCACTCAAGCTACTTAGGTTCTAGTTATACTGCCAATATGCCGAGAAAGTTACCCGGAATTTTATTTTTGGCAGAGAACGCTGGAATTTTTGTAACTGAGTTCTTATCGACATTAGATGCAAGCTGTACCAAGGTTAACCTAAATCGTATCATACTTTTAGGCCTAGCCTTAATTCATGTGCATCTTCGAAACTCGATCACGTGGTTTGCCGCTATCAGAGCATATTGAAGTTGTTGTTATTTTTGCTTTTTAGCTCCTCCCTTTTTCCACACTTCCATTTTTAGGGTTCAGTTAGTTTAACTGATGGTACACCTAACATGGTGTGGAGACAATTTTGTTATGAAAGACTTTGTTGTTTATGTGATTAACACACAACTAATGATTTTCTTAACATTTTACGGGCGTGCTCTCCCAGAAATTTTAAATCTTAATATTTTTGAATACGGCCTTTCATTATTTATATTGAAAACGAGTTGGATCACAGTGTAAAGTCACACAAAAGACTACTGATGAGTTGGTGTAGCGACCAATGAAACAGTCTGTATAGTCAAAGCTGTTGTGATTGGCTCTATACAGAGCCGTTGTTGTTGTTGTTGTTGGCTGTCGCCTGCTTTGTTCTTCATGTTGTCTTGTTCTCAACATGATTGGCCTAGAGCTCAAAAACTCGTTTTCAATATAAATAATGAAAGGCCGTATTCAAAAATATTAAGATTTAATATTTAAAATTTATTTAAATACTTTTGATAATTAAATAAAATATTTTAATATTTAAACAGAATTAATAAAAAATATGTGACCCGGTCTACGAAAAGGGACCTTCGGTGTAAAAACAAGTTTTCGAGAAAACAGCACTTTATATTTCGATTTTTATGTTAAATGGCTGGTTTCCCTTCAAATAAAAGTTGTTCAAATAAAAACTTTACGAGTTGGAAACTTCTGCTTTGCGCCATTAGAAAGAGCACACATTAGTCTAATCGCCAAAAAAGTGAAAAATGATATTTTCACACCGAAGGTCCTTTTTCGTAGACCGGGTCACATATATTAAAATTATGCACGAATTTTTTAAATATCTTTCAAATACTTGCTATTTGAAAATAAAATTATATAAAATTAAAATTAAAATAAAATTCATAATTATTAATTATTAATAGCAAATATTTGCTATTAGTTTTATAATTATAAAATTATCGAAAATTTACATAAAAATATTGAAATTAAAAAAACAATAAATTTAAATTCAATATGTTATTAATGGTTTAATAGTTCTGGTTTGGTTTTTTTAATGAAGAATATATAGCCTAGATCAGAGGTGGGGAACCCTTTTACCATGAAAGGCCACATTTAAAATAGCAGTAAGAAAGGAGACCACAAAAGTTTCAATACCGATAAATATAACTTTTGTAAAGATATTGCTGTTCAAATACATTTTTTTTTAAAATTCGGTTTTTCAAAAATAAAAATATTGACAATAAAGAGATGACAAAGTGTTGATACATGCTGTTTTATTATAAATTCATGAAATATTTTTATTTTTATGTATTTGAATATAATTGAATATATTTGAATAATCGTCGAGGCCACATGAAAAATTCAAAAAGGCCACAGGTTCCCCACCTCTGGCCGAGATGTTAAGCTAATATGCTTCGTGAGTGCGGTGGGTAAGATTTTGTGGAGAACCGAAATTATACATCCCTATGAATGAACGAACTAATGTTAATTGTCAAAACTGACATTATACATACGCCGATGTTTTGATTTGCTTTCCTTTTTTTTTATTTTTATCGCCGAAGTGGGCCTGCCTTATAATTGTTTAATAGACAGAAACAAAATTAAAGTCTTGGGAATTGTTACTTACTTACTTATCTGGCGCTTATAACCGTAGGTCGGTTTTGGCCTCGTATAAGAAATTGCGCCAGCCATTTCTGTTTTGCGCTTCCTGGCGCCAGTTGGAAACACCAAGCGTGGTCAGATTATCCATCACCTGATCCTTCCAACGAAGATGTGGGCGTCCTCTTCTGCGTTGACCACCACTGGGCACCGAATCGAATATTTTTTTCGCTGGAGCGTCGTTTTCCATTCGCTCACCATGACCTAGCCAGCGGAGCCGCTCGATTTTAATGCGCTAAACTATGTCGATGTCAGTGTACAGCTCATACAGCTCGTGGTTCCATCGAATTCGGTACTTGCCTTGAAAGATCTTTCTCTCGAAGGCTCCCAAAGTCTTTTAAGCAGAACTGAAACTATAGAGCGTGAGTTTTGTTCGTCGAGAGAGGGCTCTGCTTCTCAATTGGCTACTCAGCTCAAAGTAACACCTGTTGGAAAGAGTTATCCTTCGTTTTATCTCAATACTGATATCGTTGAAAGAGTTTACGCTGGATCCCAGGAAGACGAAGTCTTTAACAACCTCAAAGGAGATATTGCCAACAATGACATGGTTTCCAAAACGCTGGGACTGTTTATTTGTTGACACTAGGTATTTCGTCTTATCTGCGTTCACTGCAAGACCCTTTCGACTCAATTTTTTCGCTAATCTGGAGAATGCTGCACCGACTTAGCACGTATTATGGCCAATAATATCGATATCATCAGCATACGGCAGCAGCATAATACTTTTGTAGAATATAGTGCCGCTACGTTTCAAATCAGCAGCTCGAATAATCTTCTCCATCATAAGGTTGAAAAAGTCGCACGATACTGAATCACCTTGTCTGAAATCTCGTTTGGTATCGAATGGAGGAGTGAGATCCTTCCCGATTTTAACTGTGCTGCTGATGTTGCTCAGTGTCATTCTGCAAAGACGGATGAGCTTTGCAGGAATACCAAATTCAGACATGGTGGAGTATGGTTCCAATGGTTCCTCATTGGACTGTCGAAGGCGGCTTTATAATCGACAAAAAGATGGTGTGTGTCGATTTGTTTTTCTAGGGTCTTCTCCGAGATTTGTCGTAGCGTAAATATCTGGTCTATGGTGGATTTACCAGGTCCGAAGCCACACTGATAAGGTCCAATCAGCTGGTCTACGATGGGCTTCAGTCTTTCACATAATACGCTCGACAGGACCTTATATGCGATATTAAGAAAGCTTATCCCACGGTAGTTGCCGCAAATTGTTGGAACGCCTTTCTTGTGGATTGGGCAGAGCACACTAAGGTTCTAATCGTTTGGAATGCATTCTTCTGACCATATTCTGCAGAGAAGCTTAGAATGCATTTAAATAGAGCTTCGCTTCCATTCTTGAAGAGCTCAACAGGTAAGCCATCGGCTCCTGCGGCTTTGTTGTTTTTAAGCCGAGCTATAGCTTTCAAGACTTCACTATGGTCGGGCAGAGGAACTTCAACGCTGTCGTCCAAAATTGGGGATTCCGGTATATCATCTCTATTGGCGGAATTGTTGTCGTCGTCGCCATTCAGAAGCCTAGAGAAGTGTTCCCTCCACATCATCAGTATACTCTGGATATCTGTCACTAGATTCCCATTTTCATCCTTACAGGAAGAGGCCCCGGTCTTGAAACCATCGGGCAGGCGTCTTATTTTTTCGAAAAATTTTCGAACCTCATTCCTGTCATCATGCATTTAAATTTTCTCGCAATTACGAGTTTCTGCTTCCCTTTTCTTTCGCTTGAAAATGCGTCTCTCTTCCCTCCTCTTCTTTTTGTATCGCTCTTTAGCAGCATGCGTTACAACCGACTGCATGGTGGCTTTGTAGGAGGCGTCTTTTTCAGCAGTGGCGTCGCGACACTCCTGGTCGTGCCAATGGTTTCGGCGGGGGCGATGATAACCAATCACCTCTTCGGCAGCCGTACGCATAGAGTGGGAAATGTGATTCCACTGCGCTCATATATCGTCGATCGGAGGAGTGCTTTCTTGAAGCAGGAGTGAGAATCGAGAAGCGAAGTCTTCGGCTGTTTGTTTTGATTGCAGCTTTTTGACGTCTAGCTTTCTCTGCGCTGGATTGCTCGCATTCTTGGTTGCGCACAGACGTGTACGAATCTTGGCTGCGACAAGATAGTGATCCGAGTCTATATTGGCACCACGGATCGTGCGTGCATCTAAAACACTGGAAGAGTGCCTTCCGTCAATCAAAACGTGATCAATTGGGTTGCGCGTCTTTTGATCAGGAGACAGCCAAGTTGTTTTATGAATATTGAGATGCTTGAATCTAGGGCTACTAAAGACCATGTTTCGAGCTTCGGCAAAGTCAATCAGCCTCATTCCGTTATTGGAGGTATGTCGTGGAGGCTGAACTTTCCGACTGTTGGACCAAAGATATTTTCTTTTCCCACCTTGGCACAAAAGCACGATTTTTATGTCGTGGTGGGGGCTGCGAAGCTGTCTTTGGTCTCATCGTCCTTATCTTTTATCGGAGAGTGCGCACAAATCTGGCTTATGTTAAAGGTTCCTGCCTTTACACGGATTATGGCAAGTAGTTCATTCACAGGTGTGAATCGCAGGACATGATGCCGTAGTCTCTTCCCAACCACAAATCCGCATCCAAATTCGTGCTTCCCAGCATGGCCGCTGTACTGATATCACAGGATGCTTGCCGTGAGCAACCCTGTCCCTTCCATCGCATTTCTTGGATTGCAGTAATATCAGCTTTGTATCTTTCTAAGATATCTATCAGTTGGATAGAGGCACCATCCCAATTAAGGGTTCGGAAGTTCCAAGTGCATATCTGTAAATCATTGTCAGTTTTTCGTTTGCAGTAGTCGTCATCAGATTTGGGAATAATTTTTATCTTTTTTCTTATCGTTTTCATTGAAATATGTTTCTACGTGGTGGGCTTCAAACCCAACGCACAACCCTTTAAAGGCAGGTAACCCGCCGCTCAGGCTAGCCGTCAAACTAACGGCTGCCAGTTTCTAGAGGACACCACGCAGAGGTTTGAGTTGACTTGAGACAAGTTCGACATTAGGGCGTATCGAACAATTTAGATAGTATTCTAAGAGGTCTCAAAAGTTGCATGGGTTTGTCCAGATCACCTTAAAAAAATTTTAAGGAAAAAACAGGATGTCTTCCTGCCCCGCAAGGACAAAGTTGTTTTTTGAGGAAAACAGTAAAAAATAACGACTTTACAATGCTTTGACTTTTATAAAAGAAACTACGTATGTCTTAAAGCAAAAGTAATTATTGGCTTAAACTAACAATATATTTGTAAACATGATGCCACTCACGATTTTTATCCACAGTGTCCTGTGTGAAGGATATTCGAACCAAAAGTTGTAATCGAGATAACACAGAACTTTTGATTGTTACTCAATAGTCTAAATTTTGGTGGTATTGGTTATAACGTTATCGTATTCCTTAAAATTGCCGAATTAATAATTAGCATAATTTTTGCATATGCATTTTCCTGTTTTTGAGAAATGTAGACTTGAATGCAATTTTTTAACTTTTTCAAAAAAAAGAATATAAGATTTTATTTCTCGGGTACCAGAAATGGTACCGAAGAAACTTTGCTCAATTTGGATTCTTCAAATATTTCTGAACAACACCCTGTCTTAAAGTATTATTTTAAAATACCACACGCAAAGAAATTTTTCGTTTACCACAACTGAAAATTCACCAACTATACTTCGTTTGCGAGCTGTATTTGCCGCAAACGAATATTCAGTTGTCACAACTTAAAAATATATCTTAATATATAAACCGCAAGCTATTTCGGTCATTATTATTTATTATATTAATAATCTTTCTCATTATGTCCGTCCGACTTCTTATGGATTCCACCTCTGTCGCTATCTTCGTCCGCGTATTAAGCAAACTACCAATTTCCTTATATAGTAACAATTTTTCCAAAAAGTAACTCTAAACTATAAGCGTTATGTTTATACAACGAAGGGAAAAATAAACAAAATTTTCAGTTGGGAAAAACGAAGTTTTCAATTGCTGCAATTTAAAAATCACTCGCGTTTATGACAAACGAAATTCATTTCCTGCAACTAAATGACTCGTTTCTCACAACTGAAAATTTTGTTTATTTTTCGTTCAACGTTTATGACAACTGTTGAAACGTTTGCAATAAACGATTTCAAGCACGACAAACGAAGTTCGTTTGCGGCAAACTGGCGATAAACGTTTTTTTTCTTTGCGTGCAGCTTAAAAATTTTTCCTTAAAACTGTTTTAGGGTGATCTGGACAACCCCATGCAACTTTGAGACCTCTTAGAATGTGAAATTCGAAAAAAATTGTAATTCGATACGCCCTATTCGACATGGATAATGCTGGCCTCACCAGGTTGAGGCAGTCAGACATGTTGCCATGTGAAGATCGCCCCCTTGACCCTCACGCGTTGCCTTGTGAGGATTGTCCTCCTTATTTTTCGTCCATTTTGAATTATTAGTTTGAATAAAAAGGAAAACTACATCCATATCATTAAAGGTTTTCAGAGAATATCAAAAGGATTTAATGAAGAGAAAACCACCAGCAAAATAGAGCAAACCAAATTCTATGAACGACGTAATGAAATTTTTTTTTTCGTATAACGGATTTTGGGTTGTTTCAGAGATTAAGCTCATTACCTATCTATTTATTGAAAACTCACCAGAAAAAGCAAAAGGAAAAAATAAAGAAAAAATTTAAGCAATTTAAGACTTAATTTTAAATTGAAATCTTAAAACATCTCGCAAAATTAAATTTTGATTTGAATAATATGTGTGGGAAAATTCAATTTAAGCAAGTATTCTGCCAAAACGTAGACAATATTTGTTTAAGACAAACTTAAAGTCAAACGTTACGTTAAAAATAAAAAAAAGTTAATAAAAATACATGTCCATAAATTTCTTGAATGACCTTTGTGACCTTGAATGACCCAAAGTAATCTCAAAAAAATGTTCAGGGCTTTGGAGCAAAATTCAATAGAAGCTCATGTCTACTTGATGTCTAGTTAAATGTCCAGCACAAATTTCAATGTTACGAATTTAAGAAAAACAAAACGCAGACGTTGACCGCCGTAAGCCGTATCTTACTGACCTAAATTGAAGCACCGTCATGCAAAGTGCTGGCCAATCTTTAGCCGATGAATAACAAAATTAATCTCACCAATCAACAAGACTTTCGGCGAAACCAAAGCAAATAATCTAGTTAAATTCGCTTATAAATCGAGGTCACTTCCAAAAAACCTTGTTTTAACCTTAGCCCACGACCAAAACAGTTTTCAACCTTATATTCAACAAAAAAAAAAAAAAAAAAAAAAAAATAAAAAAAAATAAAAAAAATAAGTCATAACGTAAAATAATTATTCATGAGCTAAAATTTTCAACAAACAAAAACTTTTCCTTTTTCATTACAAGCGATAAAAAGTGTGAAACGCAGCAATGCCAACAACAACAACAACACGAACAACAAGAACAATAACAGCACGGACAACAACAAACACCTACAGCCATGCCAATGGTGCTCGTTGACTGGCTCGCTGCCTGGTTGTCTGCTCCGGATAAGAAGCTGCAGCAGTTGAAGGACAAACGAAAAATACCACTTTAGCTGTCCGAACCCCCGAACCAACGAACCCCGGCTTGGCAACTTTTGACCTCATTTTGATTTAATTTTAGCACAAACCACTACATAAAGAATGCCAAAAAATAAGTCAAAAGTTTAAAAAATAAACGAAAATGTGCATAAAGCTTAATTCTGGGAATCATAAATTTCGACACCCACTACCATTGGCTCAATAAAAAAAAAAAAATAAAAAGTAAAAAAAACAAAATATCACGTCGACTTTAAAGCGTCTTCAGTTAATAATGAGTGTTGAAAATCCTCGCGAGAGCAAAGCAAGCAAAGTCTGCTCCTTAGGTAAAGACAAGCAGCGAAAGTTGTTAGATGAAATTGAAGTTGCAGGATTAAAAATGAAAATCCTTTTAATAAAATATATCTTCTATATCTCTTTTGGTTTTTTTTTTTATTTTTGATGCTCTGAAAAGGTGCTGCAAGAATTTTAATGCTTCACTTGGTTGAAACTTTAAGGTACTCACTTTGTACTCACTTCAGAAATATTTGGTATTTAAACAATTCCTTGTTGTTGTTCTTGTTGTTGTTGTTTTTGTGCCTGGCTTGTCATGAAAAAGACCGATAAAGCATGGCAAATAGGCGCTAGAGTTAATCAGTGTTGCCACAGTTAGGTTAAGCTAAGTTGTAGCGTTGCACGTCTTTGTCTTTTAATTACAACGGCGGGTGCAAATTAATTTGGTGTGAGTTGGTTTGAGTTGGTATTTGTTTCGGCTGTATGAAGCGCCCTCTTTTAATTATGTCCCAGCAAAAGTTTTAAATGGCCTATCATTAGGAATTCTATAAGAAGAGATTTGTTCATGAGAGCTTGCTCTGACCGAGCTGGTGGTGCTAGATGGTGTTTCATGGCGTTTCAGGACGCTTCAGGAGTGTGCGGCAGTGGAATGAATATTAATAAGGTTTTAAATTGCTGTTGTTAATGCCAGCTATTTAATCATCTTCATCAACTATGGACACAACAGTTTATCTACAGCAGCTCGATGCTGCTAATTGTTAACAATTTCAAGTTATTGTCTGTAGTTACTTAAACTGGTGTTGTTGTTGTAGTAGTTGTTTTTGTTACTGTTGTTATTACTGTGTTTGTTTCTGTTTTTGGCAGCCTTCATATTTAAGTTTATTGTTCTTAGAAAGAAATGGAAAGAAATGAGAAAAATTATAAACACTGCCAGAGGATATACTGATCATCCCACAAGATTAAAATATAATATATTTCTCCTTGTCTTCATTGTTGTCTCATCCATTTTTTAAATCTCTAAAGAAAAGTCTAAAGAAAAGTAAACATTTTCAGCCATATTCATTAAAATTTTTTGGTATTAAATGGTGATTCAAAATAAAATGGTGATTTTTAAGAGCTTTCGGATTTGATTTAAAAGAAAATCACATAAAATATAGAGATATGAATTAAATCTTTATTTGAATCGATAGAACGATCTATATAACTCAATGTTTAAAGATTATTTCATGTAAATGTGTACCACCTCTAAGCCTCTTCCAGTGCATCAACCGTTGCGAGCTTGTCCCTATAGACATGAGTCTTCACATGGCCCTACAAAAAATAGTCTAAAGGCGTTTAATCGCACGATCTAGGCGGCCATTTGACCAGTCCCGAAGTTGAAATAAACTATTCACCGAACTCGGCTCTCAATCGGGCCATTGTTTCACATGCTGTGTAGCATGTGGCACCATCTTGTTGAAACCACATGTCACGCAAGTCCAGTTGTTCAATTTCCGGCAAAAAATAATTTGTAATCTTCGTATGGTAGCGCTCGCCATTCACTGTAATGTTCCTGCCTTCGTCGTCTGTGAAAAAGTACGGTCCAATGATGCCATCGGCCCATAATCCACATCAAACACTGCATTTTTCGGGATGCATTGGCAGTTCTTGCAATGCTTCTGGCTGCTCTTCACACCAAAAACGTATTCATTCAACCAGAAATGAGCTTCGTCACTGAACACAATTTGCCGATAAAAAAGTGGATCTTCATTCAACTTTGCCAGCGCTATTCACCAAAAGTTACCCGTTTTAATAGGTCATGTGACTTTAATTCTTCCACCAGCTGTCTTTAAAAATCTTTTACACCCAAATCCTTCCGCAAAATTTTCCTCGTAGTGGAGTAACAGAGGCTCAATTGCTGCAAATGGCGCCGAATCGATAATTCATGGTCAGCAACAACACTGGCGGATACAGCTACGATATTTTCTCTGTCCGCTCTTTCTACGTATGCGTTTTGGCGGTTTAATGTCCGGTAATGTAATGTCCGGTAAATTCGGTGCGAAATTTAGTCACAAGATTCCGAATAGCCGCCTCAGAAGGTCGCCCAAACTGACCATAAAATGGAAGAATTGCACGATGCACTTTTTTAACCAAGCAAAATTCAATAATCTACGAGCGTTGTTCGTCTGTAAGTCGATTCGTGGTGAAATTATAGACCAAACTGAACATGTTTAATAGTAACATGTTACACGACAACAGGTGTGCTGCCTTAAACAGTGTTGCCAAAAAGAAAGTTGCTAAAAAACCACGTTTTTGTTAAAATAGGAACCCAACAAACATTATGACTCTTAAAAGAGTCTTTTAAGACTCATATAAATGAGTTTTTTTCGTCATAATGCGCTCCAAAAAGACTCTTTTATGAGTACATTTTCGTAGGTTGTGGGCCTCAAAATATTAAAAATTATGATGATGATTAAAAATAATGACTGTTTTATGCCTCATTTAAGAATCAAAAGTAAGACTCTTTTAAGACTGATATTTAATACTCTTTTAAGACTCATAATAAAGACACTTTAAAGACTCATAATAAAGACTGTTTTAGAACTCATACAAATGAGACTTTTTGGACTAAAAATTAAAACGTTTTTAAGAGTCATATTTAATAATCTTTTTAAGAATCATGTAATGGAATCTTTAAAGGCTTCTATGAAGACTCTTTCAGAACTCATAAAAGTTATTATTTTAAGAGTCATAAGTCTCATGTTGAAAGCTCTTTTATGGTTTAAAAACTCGTTGTAAACACTAATTTCTGACATTGCTATGATGTTAATTAAACCTTAGAAAATGCTTCTTGCCACTCTAGAGTACTATAAAAGACTTCGTCTTTTTGTACAACATTATTAGAATAAATAATAAAAAACCCTTTTGCGCGAAATTATCGTATGTGCCATTTTTCCCATATGTTGATTAATATTAATAATAACAATAAAAATATTTCCATGTTTTGCCATTCATCGTACTCATAAAACACGCATAAAAATATTCTTTTTAGAGTAAGTTTTTTGAGGCACTCAGAAAATGTTTGCAGGAAACACTTACGATTTAAAGTGGGAAAAGTGTATATAATGGTTTGTGTATTAGATAAGTTCAATGACTTTTTATTTATTTGTCACACTATCTTCAACGTTTTGATATTTACACAACAAACGTTTTTCGAATCTACCCTCTGCTCTGAAAAACTTTTAATATTATTATCTTTTTCGTAAATATTTTGACAAATTTTCTTGTTTTTAGTTTCTTTTTTTTTAATTTTTTTTATATATTTTGATTTTTTTTTTTACATATTTTCCAAATGTTTCAGATATTTTAAATTTTTTTTGATAATATTTGTGCTCAAATTAGAACAAATAACTTTAAAAATTCTTTGCGAGGGTTTTACCATGGTGGAATAAATAGAAGGTGTTCTCATCCGGAATATCAGAAAAAAATAAGCAGCCTTATTTTGACATTTTCATACAAAACCATTTATATGAAACCCTTTAGATTGTCAAAAAAAAGTATGTCAAAAAATGTATTGAATAATGTCATGGGATGAGAACACCTTATATTATTCCACCGTGACACTTACAGCACGTTTCAGACAATTTTACAAATCCTCTCATAAAAACAAACATTTTCAAGCATTTTTTGACAGTTTCTATGTTTTTGATATACTATGTATTTTGATGTAATTTTATATATTTTTGACAAAATTTATGCTCAGATGAGAGCAAAAAAAATTTTAAAATGCTTTATCTAGGGGTTTATTGAAGGTTTCAACCATGATACAATTACAAGGGAGGCTCATTTTCAAATGGCTGCTCCAATGTGAAATTTTGCAATAACAAAGCTGTAAGAGCTGCAAACGTCGAACAATAAAAGCAATAACAACAATTAGGAAAACTCAAAATTACTAGCTGATTTTGACAACTAGCGCATGCTGCTCTGCAATATAAGTCTACTTTGTACTTGTATCATGGTTTAAACCAGACCTAATTAGCGAAATGAATAAAAGGGCCAAAGCTTTATTAAGAAAGATAATCGCCTGGTTAAAATAAACAACAAAATACATTAACAACAACAAAAGCGAACATGTCAGTGTCACCATCATCGACGGAAACCTAATATGTTGCATTTTTGCAAGTGTAAAGAATGTAAAAAAAAAAATAAATAAATAACTGGCCATTTCAGCCCTTGAAAGGACTTTGACCTAGCTTCTTATGATCAATTGTGTTGTGCGTGTTATTAAGTTTGTACACAATTAACCGAGAACCGGACCTACATGCTTAACGCCGACTCCGAACGGCGATGAACGGAATGTTCTCGTTCTCAAGAAGCTTTACATGGCATTTTGATTACTCTCTGAGGTTTGCCATTGTCTGCAGAGAGTTGGTGCCCGTACAGAAAAATTATTTTAATTCACATAATTTTCTGTCGCTGCTGGGATTCGAACCTGGGTTTCCAAAGTTCGTTGACATAGCGGCCACGCACTTTAACCAACTACGCCACGGACGCCACTTGTGTAAAGAATGTATTGATCAAAAAATCCCAAAAAAAAAAAAAATACATACGCAACAAGCATGCGTAGCAGAACACGAGATCGTCTGAGTTTCTATTCCACTAACAAAACACACGCACAACAACAATGCTGTATGTTTAGTGGTTGCGCCGCCGCACAGTACTTTGAGCCCATACAAAAGTGAGGAAAAAATACAAGAAGTCGTTCGATTGTTATGAAATTTTGCTTGTTTATGAATTGGTTTTGAATTGGATTGATATTTGATTGGTGATTTCAAATATCGAATCGGATTTTACGTACATCAAGTATTTGCGCCAAAATGTAGGTTTAAAAAAAACGAAATTTTCCTACATTAAATTTAATATTAAAGTTAATAGAACTGGTAAAAAAAAAACAAAAAATAAATGAATTTTAAACAATTAAGGCTTTTACTTTTTAATACTGAAAACCGTTCGGCAACACATTTTTTTCTTAAAAAAATATGCATATAGTTTCCTATGTACCTAAGGTCTATTTAACCTAGAATCTTAGCGGTTTCATATATAGACATCATCTCCGCTTAGTAGGCACTACAATAGTTTAGGAGTCTGAAGAAAGATACTATTTCCAGATCTTGGAAGTCAATACCTTAAAAATTGGGAGAGGCTTACCTCTTATATTTTTCTTTTTAATATTTTTAACATATATTATATAGTTGATATAGGTCTTCATGTAGATTAAGCTGTTGCAGATAGGCTATGCCGTAGAATTAAAAAAAAACTTTTTTTTTTTCCTATTAGTTAAGCTTATTTTATCGATATTTCGGGTTGATTTTCAAACTGTCTTGAGGACTAGGTACTACAAAAGATACACTAGTTTCGACTATGTCGTAACATAAGACGTAGAATTATTCAATTCGCTTTTGATGACATCTTTTTTAAAAACTAAAAAAAAAATAAATAACTGGCCATTTCAGCCCTTGAAAGGACTTTGACCTAGCTTCTTATGATCAATTGCGTTGTGCGTGTTATTAAGTTTGTACACAATTGACCGAGAAATGGACCTACAGGCTTAACGCCGACTCCGAACGGCGATGAACGAAATGTTCTTATTTTCAAGAAGCTTTACATGGCATTTTGGTTACTCTCTGAGGTTTGCCATTGTCTGCAGAGAGGTGGCGGCCGTACAGAAAAATTCAAATAATTTTCTGTCGCTGCTGGGATTCGAACCTGGGTTTCCAAAGTTCGTTGACATAGCGGCCACGCACTTTAACCAACTACGCCACGGACGCCACAAAAAAAACTAAAACGCCACTTTTAAAAACTATTTAGCAAAATATTTATTCCATACACCTGAGCATATGACCTTTAAAAGAGTGCCGGAGAGGGTTAATATGTATGACCGACCCCCATTACTTTTGCAAAAGGAACATTTTGCCTTTGACACCTATTCCCTCCGACCACTCCTTAGGGGGGCTCCCTTACAAATATTATGGTTTTTGTATATTTATTCCATACACCTGAGCATATGACCTTTAAGAGAGTGCCGGAAAGGGTTCATAGGTATGACTGACCCCCATTACTTTTGCAAAAGGAATATTTTTTGCCTTTGACACCTATTCCTTCCGACCACTTCTTAGGGGGCTCCCATACAAATTTTATGGTTTTTGTTTATTTATTCCATACACCTGAGCATATGACCTTTAAAAAGTGCCGGAAAGGGTTAATATGTATGACCGACTCCCATTTTTTTGCAAAAGGAACATTTTTGCCCTTGAAACCTATTCCCTCCGACCACTCCTTAGGGGGGCTCCCATACAATTTTTATTGTGTTTGTGCCGGAAAGGGTTAATATGTATCACCAACCCCCATTATTTTTGCAAAAGAAACATTTTTTCCTTTGACACCTATTCCCTCCGACCACTCCTTAGGGGGGCTCCCATACAAATTTTATGGTTTTGTCGATAAAACCGGAAACTGTCGATAAATAGGTAGCAAGTTTAACAAACAAAAACATCAAATGTTGGCTTTATATTTCATGTAATTCTGTAAAATTTATATAAGTTAGACAGTTCTAACATGAATTTTTGTCGCATTGAGGACCAAGCAGACCAACAAGTGCTAACATCAACATTGTACGATCAGTACTTTAGGCCCACCAAAGGCTCAAAAAGTTATATAAATACCGACACCTGATCACTATCAACCACCCTACTTACCTCCGAGAATGACGTATTCTACGTCAAAAAATATAAATTTTTATTACAAACATAATTTTAACATTTAACATAAAGAAATGTATGAACAATGTTGTAAAAGAAGCCCAGTTTTTTTCTTGACCTAAATCTTGGTTGTAACCTTGAATAGTCGAGAGTTCTTTTGTTGGCACGTTTGACATAATATCGCACGCTTATCTGGTTTAAACAAAGTTTTGGTTGATTTCTGGGAATTCTAAGAAGAAATTTTGCTTGATTGGCTTCTGCGGCAAACAGCTCAATTTGAAATTTGTTGTTGGCAAAATTTTTTTGTTTTGTTATTTTCATCTTTTTTTTCTTTTCGTTTTGCGAAAATTTACTTTATTACGTATTTATAATTAGTTCTGCAAGTTTATGTAGAGGGCGGAAAAAAGCTATTCAGCGTAACTCAAACGCCATGTTGTACGAGTATTTGGATTCACCCAGCAGTAGAAATAAATTAATTAATTTCTTGTATTAATTAAAATTTGTTGACAGAAATATGAGCTGCCTTGTAGCAGTTTTTAAATAAAATTAATTTTGTTTTTTTTTTTTTTTTTGTACTTAATAACAAGAAAAGACTGTGCTGCAGGCGTCCGATTGAAGACAATTAGCAGCAAGTCAAGTAGTCTCGTCCTCATCAGCATGTTCCTATGGAAGCAGCTCAGAAAAGCTGCAAAGCAAACAACATAATATGTCAGGCTTTAATTTGTATTTTTATTTTTTTCTCCTGTAAGCAGTGGAATTTTCTAGCTGACATACAGGCACACAAACATGCTCGAAAATATATATATATAAATATAAATGCAAATAAGGCATACATCTCAACATTTATTAGACATGCTGACAGGCATGTATAAAGCAGGTACTCGTAGCTCTTTGCGACAAAAGTTGGCTTAAAGCTGCAAACGTAAAAGTATACGTGAACGCAGACGCAGTTTCAGACATAGATAGATAACGTTAATGCTGCTGAAGCTATAAAAGTTTTACGTCAGTCAAGTCACTCAGAAGAACAACAAAAACAAAGTTGACGACACAACAAATGACAGCGGCTAAGTAATAATAACAATCAACAAAGCAAGCTTAGCAAAGGCAAGCAAGGATGCAGGATTAAACAAGCTACAAGAGCGGGGTGCAATGAGAAGAGAATTGTTGTTAGTGGGGTGCTCGAAAATGGTCAACCCAGCACTACTGCCAGCCATGGCATATCAGATGGCAACGTTATGAGGAGAAAGCTATAAAAAGCTAAAAAAAAAACACAACTGCGAAAGAAACGCTGCCAATGTAATGCATAACAAATGAAAATATTTTCATATTAACCTATAAGAGAAAGAGAAATATAGGGAGAACGAGAGAGGGAGAGAAAAAATTTTAAGCAAAATTTTGAAGAAAAACCAACAAGGTTCCAGTTAGAGTTGCAACCTAAGAAGAGCTTCCATAATTTATTTTTTTTTGTTCACCCCGCCATCTATCTGTCTGTCTTGTAACTGATGAATTATGTTGACTTGACTTGCAACATGCTGCATAAGCGAATAAAAATGCTGCAACATTTGGTTTTTGTTAGCAGCAGCAGCAGCAGCTATAGCGACAACTAGATGCGACAACACTACATGCGATATGTTGTTTTAGTTGTTATTTTTTTTCACAACAACCATGTCAAAAAGCAAAAAAAAAAAAAAACAAAAAAGTAGAAAAAATTTGTTCTTGCAAATATTCCGCATCATTGTCGCTGTGTGAAGTTTATATGACGTCTGTCATACGTACTCATTTGCATGGCAGCATTTGTTGTTGCTGCTGTTGTTCCTGCCTCTGCTGCTCTTGTTTTTATGGTTGTTTATTTTCACTGCAGCAGCTGTTGTTGTTGTTGTTGCTGTTATTGTTCGTTCAGCTTGCTGCTATTTTTGTTTGTTTTGCAGGCGCGTCATTTGCATATGCCAGCAAAACCGGACGGATGTTTGGTCCGTTTACCTGTCATTTTGATGTTTTTTCCATTCGTTTTTGTTGCTGTTGTTGTTGTCATTTTCTACTCTGCTGTTGTATGATTTTTCTATGTGCCAGTTTTGCTAGCTTTTCGGTCGTGTCAAAAAATTGCTGCTTCAACTGTGAACGTGCACATCCTGACCCTGTTTTTATTACGCTTCTGATTGCGCTGCTGGAAACTTGTTAACGAGTAATAGTGTCTTTATATTTGTTTTTCTGTTTTGTTTTTATTATTTTGATGTTGTTTTTTTTTTATCATTTGGCTGTTTTAATATCAGTCTTCTCTTATTTCCTCGAAATTTTTTGACATTTTCTCATAGCAGTTTAGCGAATTTTTATGTTTCTTATGACAGTAAGTCGTGGTAGTGAATCATTTCAAAATCCCTTTCTGGACTAGACTTAAGACAGGAGAACTTGAAAAATAGTTGTATATGAGGAATTGCCAACACGTCTAATGCAACTTCTTTGAATAAGTTTAAAAATTTCTAATAACACACAATATGTTGTGTCCATATTAACTCAGTTTGGATGAACAATAGATGTTGTAGGTAACTTGCAACATTAACTATAGGGTTAAGAAATTAGAGGTGTAGAACTTTTGAATTCAAAAATAATTTCATAACATAAGTCTTATTGATTAAATATATTTTAAAGTAGTATAGAATAGAAGCCCGAATTTTGAGCGATTTTTGAGGATTCATAAAAAAAAAGCAATTGATATTTTTACTATCCATCTTTTATGGCTTATTTATTCATACTAGTATCGCCTATGGTCGAAATTCGACCATATCAAAATCGATTTTCTCTTGTTTTTTTTTTATTTTTATTGAGAAACGCATGGCAAAGTAAAGTAAAAAAAGTTTGCTGTATCGTGGACACATCCGTAGATCTTGACGTGGCAGTGTTGCTTTATTCTTGTCCCTATCCAGTTTTTGTTCCCAAACTTCTTCATTCTTATTCTTTTATTTATTCTAATAATTGCCCTTCTTCCTGTCCAAACTGTTGTTTTAATTCATGACCAAATTCCTTATCCTTGATCGAATCCTTTCCTTATCCTTGTTCCATTTCTTTTGTAATTGTAATCTCAAATATTGTTTTAGGTATTTCTCAATCTTCTTTCTTACCCTTGTCTCAATCCTTGTCGAAGTCATCTTCCCAATTCTTCTTCTAATCCTTGTCCAATCCTTTACTTTATTTAGTGTTGAAATTTTTGTCCTATCCTACTTTTTACCGTAGCGCCAATAGTCATGGAGTTATAATTCCATGCAACATTTTTTTATTGCTGTTGCATTTTTTTTTTATTTTAATGTTGCCTCCGTGTTTTATCAGTGTTTTATCCTCCGTTGTTTTATGGTTGCCTGCGAGGTGTTGTGGCTCCAAAAAATTTGTTTTTTTTTTCGTAATAAGGTCTGTTTTTTTTATTGTCGTAAGATCATGTAAGTATTCTTAATTTTTGTTTAGTCATATTTATCGTGCCGCAATATACTCCAAGGAATAATTCTATGCAACTCTATGATTGATTCATCTTGGATCTTGTCTCACGAATATTTTGAAAAATAAACAACACCAATAATACCACTCAGCTAAAATTTTTGTTTGGCAAAATATGTGGAATGCGATAAGCAAAGAGAGAGAGCAGCAACAAATGTTTGCAAAACTTGAAATGGAGAGAGATTCAAACTACAGCTATGGGTATGAGAATGCATGCTTTTATTTTAAAATGTAATTATCACATAATTATTTAAATTTTTTGCTATTTTTATTTTTCGGCACATCTGTGGCACAATACCTTTCCATTGATATAAGTTTCATTGCCTTTTTAACCGACTTCAAAAAGGAGGAGGTTCTCAAGTTCGTTGGTTTCTCCGCTTTTTTTTTTGTTTTTTTTTTTTTTTTTTTTAAATGTATGTACATCGATAACTCCTAAAGCACTTGCCCGATTTCCATAATTTTTTGTCAACAGATAGATACCATGCACGCAGAGGTCCTTTTTTAAAAAAGTGGGCGATATTCGAAAACAAAGGGGCGTGTCAATTTAAGAAAAACACTGTATTTCAGTTAATATTGATACTAGGGTACAATGAAATTTGCAGTAAAAGTACTGGGGTAGACACAATTATTACAAATTACGATCAATAAAGTGGCCGTTATTTGACAAAGGGGTGTGGTCATATTAAAAAACACTGTATCTCAAATAGTATTGACACTAGGGTACTGAAATTTAGTGCAGGGGTAGACACAATTTTAAAAAATTACTGCAAAGAAAGTGAGCGTTATTCGACAAATGGGTTAGAAACACACTATATATCAAATAATATTGACACTAGGGTGCTGAAATTTAGTACATCGGTAGGTACAGTTAATACAAATTTCGGCCAAAAAAGTGGACGTTATTCAACAAAGGGGCGTGTCAATATTATAAAAATACTATATTTTAGTTAATATTGACTCTAGCGTACTAATATTTGGTATGCAGGTAGGTAGAATCATTCAAAAAGTGGGCGGGATTGTACACAGATGTGGCACTTTAAGGAAAGTACTATATTACGGTTAATATTGATACTTGGAAACTGAAATTTGGCACAGGGCTAGGTAGAATCATTATAAGGTACGGTAAATAAAGTGGGCGGGATTAGAGAAAGGGCATGGCACTAAAAATTCTAAAGAAACAGAAATGGAAAATACCCAAAAAACTTTCAGGAATGAATAAAACACATATTTTAAGAACAAAGTTTCATGTTTGAAATTTTCCTCAAGAATACTATTACATAAAATATTTCATATTCTCTTAAAAGGAAAAAATAAAAACTATTTAACCCATTAAGTCCGGGAAGAGCACAATTTTAATATGATGTTTGAGACTTATTTTCTGCTATAAAAAATTGGAATAAAAAATTCCAAACATACCTATTCTACTATTTTTGGGGTCGCTCTTTCGATTGGTGTAGTCGGATTTGCATAATAATGACTTTTGGAACCAATATGGCGCATTTTAATTAAAAAAATAACGAAATTTTTTGCGTTTTTCTTTTTTGTGAATCTTTTTCGCATAAATAAAGTTACTGAATCGGTGCCAAACTAAAATCAAAAGTGCACAAAATATCTAAAGTATAACTATGAATATTTTTTTTTTGGTTTGAATCAGCCAAACCTCTTCAATATATCAATACGTAAAAAATTAACGTTATTTGGTAAATTATGAGTATAATTAATAAAATTTATATCTCTAATAATATAATTGTCCCAAAAATATATAAAGAAGGGGTTTTTGAGATCGCTGATCACGAATTTGAGGTAAGATTTTCAAAATTTAAGATGGCGGATTCAATATGGCCAACCAAATTTCATAAAATCTTCAAAATTACAAGAAAATGTGTATAAGGCGGTTTTTGAGGCCGTTGATCACGAATTCGAAGTTAGATTTTCAAAATTCAAGATGGTCGATCTGTAGCCGATTAAATTTCATGAAATGACTGAAACTAATGCGATAATGTTTATTATACGGGGTGCTTACGATGCTTGATTGCTTCCGTCCGTTAGTCGTTGTATAAATGTTTCCCAACTCAAACCAGGTGGAAGTGGACGCCAAGAGTATTTTTTATTTTTTTTTATTTAATTTTTTTATGTTTTTATTTTATTTTGTTTTTTTATTTATTTTTTTATTTGTTTTTTTTAAATTTTTTTTTTTTTTATTTATTTTTCCTTAGGATTTCGGATTTTTTGAGTATCTAAAATTACGAATATTTCAATATAAAATATTAGACTTAATTTACAAATGCTAGATAACTTCGTTTGAATTATAAAAATATAAAGGTTTTACAAGGTTCCAGTTAGGAAGCGTTTATAAAACGGCTAACGGACGGAAACAACCAATTTTTTATCGTAAACACCCCGTATAATAAACATTATCGCATTGGTTTCAGGCATTTCATGAAATTTAATCAGCTACAGATCCACGATCTTAAATTTTGAAAATCTAACTTCGAATTCGTGATCAACGGCCTCAAAAACTCCCTTATACACATTTTCTTGTAATTTTGAAGATTTAATGAAATTCGGTTGGCCATATTGAATCCGCCATCTTAAATTTTGAAAATCTTACCTCAAATTCGTGATCAGCGATCTCAAAAACCCCTTCTTTATATATTTTTGGGACAATTATATTATTAGAGATATAAATTTTATTAATTATACTCATAATTTATCAAATAACGTTAATTTTTTACGTATTGATATATTGAAGAGGTTTGGTTGATTCAAACCAAAAAAAAATATTCATAGTTATACTTTAGATATTTTGTGCACTTTTGATTTTAGTTTGGCACCGATTCAGTAACTTTATTTATGCGAAAAAGATTCACAAAAAAGAAAAACGCAAAAAATTTCGTTATTTTTTTAATTAAAATGCGCCATATTGGTTCCAAAAGTTATTATTTTGCAAATCCGACTGCACCAATTGAAAGAGCGACCCCAAAAAATAGTAGAATAGGTATGTTTGGAATTTTTTATTCCAATTTTTAATAGCAGAAAATAAGTCTCAAACATCATATTAAAATTGTGCTCGTCCCGGACTTAATGGGTTAACAAAAAAAAAAAACCTCACTTCAAAATCACTACAAAGTAAAAAATAATTTTAAATAACTATCCGATTCACTTCTTGGTCGTACTTTAAAAACTATTTATATGAATTATAAAATTGGAAATCTTAACATTTTCATTCTTTGTTTTTGTTTTATTATCATCAATATATTAATTGCTTTATGAACATAAAAGCTTTGAAGTCGGCGCTCATCTTTGAAACACAATCATGATCTTTTACCATCCGTGCACTATTTGGTACCTTGGTGACACTGTAGTAATTTTAAAAGCTCTGTACACATTAAATTTCTCACTAAACTGGTTTGGGTGAGCTTGTAAAGCTCATATTGAATAGGACATAGTGTGTAACAGCTGCACAAATAATGCATGGAACACATTGGCTATATTCAAGGTACTCAAAAATTGCCAACTGAAAGAAAAAAAAATCGCTAAGAAGCTTTTATATTCATAAAGTGAATAATATTTTTATGATAAAACAAATTAGAAAAAATTAAAATAAAAAGATTTCGACATAGTAAGATATGCGCCGACTTTAAAGCTTTTATGTTCATAAAGCAATTATATATTGATGATAATAAAACAAAATAGAAAAAATGAAAATGATAAGATTTCCAATATTATAATACATATAAATAACTTTTAAAATATGACCAGGAAATGAATGGGAAAAGTTATTTAAAATTATTTTTTACTTTGTAGTGATTTTGAAGTTGGTTTTTTTTTGTTAAAAAGTTTTTATTTTATTATAAATATTAAAAAAGTGTACTACAGCATTCGATGTTTGCTTATTAATATATAGATTTCAAGAGTACATAAAAAAAATACAATAAAAAAAAATCTTAATTTCAGGAAGTTATGCGACGTTGAAATAGAGGGGGGAAAATAAGCCCTGTCCCGGTCGTCATGATATCTACCCTACTGGTCACCTGAAAAATAAAATTATGCACAATTTTTTATCAGTATAAATGCCAGTATCGTATGAACTAGAAAAAGTAAATAAAAAAGTTTCGCAAAATGGCGGCTACTCAAAAATTAATGTCAATTTTCCCACTAATTTTTTAACGCTCCCGAATTTTTTAAAAATATTAAAAATTAAAAATTTTTAGTTTTGTTGTTCATACGATAGAGGAATATATAAAGATTGTTCTTGTCAAATTTCAAGTAAATCGGTCGTCTAGAACTTGAGATATTATGTCAACCGCATCGAAAAAGTAATTTCGAGAAAAACGCGTTAAAGTTTTACATTCCGCCCAATCTGGTTTGTGTGCTACGTTACAAAAATTACTATAACTTTAGAAATTATTCGAATTTTGAAAAATCCTTGAATATTTATGCTATCGAAATATTGCAAAAATTTTCGATTTTTTCAAATTTCTAGGCTAAAATACTGCATTTAAATTCTTTTATTTAATTGAAAATCAAGTTATTTATAGACCAAGCAGGTATAAATTTTTAATTTCTTACCTTTTGTAATGGTTTGGGTATCTATCAAGCTACCTGGAGGAGAAGTAAAAATAACTCCTAAATATCTTAGGGTTTTCAAAGGAAACATGTTTCTTTTCGGAAACATGTTCTTTATTTTGAATGATATAAAAGGAGGTTGAAGATAAAACAAATGGGATTATAAATGGAATACGATACGAACTCTTGTATGTGTTCGATTTTCAATGCTTGTGAGTACCAAAGTGTTGGATAGAGTATTATGAAAATTGAGTGAAAGGTATTAATGTTGCAGACAGGAGGTTTCAGCAGGAAGGTGCCACATCCCACACAGCGCGTGATAGAATTAATTTACTCAAAGAAACATTTGACGAACGATTAATTTCACAAAATGGACCTATGAACTGGTCACATTGTTTCTGGCGAATTGACACCATTCGATTATTTTCTTTAAGGATATGAAAAGCTGCTTGTCTACACCGATAAGCCGGAAACAGTTGAGCACTTGAAAGCCAACCGCTTAATGCAGTAAAAATTAAACACCAATGAAAAAAAAAATGGCATTAAATTATAACTTCATGACTTTTGGCGCTAATCTGGAAAGTAAACCGGAAGTAAAAAAAAAAAATAATAGAAAGGGGAATAAAACAAAAATTTAAATTATTTTAAATTAAATGAAAATAAAATAAGGACAAGTATAAAAACAAGGATTTATATAAGGATTAGGGCAAGGATTAGATACAGAACTATGACAAGGATTATGACCAAAAATAAGATATGATTGGACAAATATTTTGTCAAAGATAAGAGCATGAAATTGGACAAGGGTTATGACAAGAATTCAAACAAGGATTTTGAAAAGAACTATGACAAGGATTAGGAAGATTAGATTTAACACAGATTTAAACACAATTAAAACAACATTTAGAGCAAGATTGGGAAATGGATGAGGCAGGAAATGGGACCAGGAATAGAGCAAGGGTTTGAACACACTAATGATAAGATTTAGGTCAAAGATTATGAAACAAGAATCTAACGACAATGATAAAGAAAGGAATTCAAACATGGACAAGGTCAGGAATGTGGGCATAGGTTAAAAGTGAGTTTTGACAAAAAGGAAGATAACTTTAAGGACAAAAATATGTAGGGACAAAAGTAAGGACATAAATAAAGACACGTTGTCATTTCAAAACAAGAGCATGTGCACAGCACAATACATCTAACTTTTTTTTGTTAAACAAATTAAATAAAGGAAATCTGAAAATGTTCTCACTTAAGGCAGTTTTGAAATAAAGTACGGGCCCCTCTTTTTAAATTTATTTTGTTTTTTCAATTCAAGTTTAAATAAGGACACCTCTAAAAGCATTTTTTTTTTGTTTTTTTGATTAAATTTAAATTTGCAACTAAGTATGGTAGAATATTTCGATTCGGTTTCGAATCATTACTTTCACCGTTCTATCCCAGTAATATGTGATATCCAGCAATCAAAAGTTATTTTTACTTACTCATGCTCGTGCTAAGACAAGAAAAAACATAAACTTTAAATATATTTTATTACTTTGCCATGAAAATTCGCTTTTATATGTAAGCCTTTATGGACAATTCAGAATTTAAATAAAAAAGAAAAAGTATAAAATCCACAGCATTTATTGTGAACACCACATACCACGTAAGCCATAAACAGACCCACACACAAACACAAACACAAACACTCAAACGCATATATTGCCCACACCTATTCATGCTCAAGTGGCATACAGTTGCGCTATGCCGCCAGCACCGCATGCATTAAAGCAACGTGTGCGCAGCACCCTTTAAATTGGCAACATTATTGATAGCAATGAAATTGATGCCAGCAGATGCATTAAATTACCAATAAATTTTGAAATGTGACGGCAATGCAAACAAGTATGAGAGCACATTTATATACTATATATGAATACCCAGGCGTAAGCCCACACAACTAAGCGTGCACATACACACACACTTACATATAGACATACAACAAATGATGGCCACTGAGCGATGACCTTTTTAATTCAATTAAACACTTAATGTCACTGGTGTGTACGTGCTGTTATGCACGCTTTTATGTATGTAAGTTAAACTACTTGCATGCATATAAATATACATGTATGAATGATGAATGAATGTATATATTTATTTGAGAAACTCACACATAGGCAGTGCGAATAAATTATGCGAAAATCAATTGGAATTTTATATCAACTGGAGCGTAAGTAAAACGTGAATATTTCTATAAATGTTTTGCTCAACCATTAATATGTTTGTCAATTTGCAAATTTGAAAATTGAATTTTCCGCAAATCTAGTCATTTATTTATTTATATTAATGTTAGTTACAAGTTGTCTTGTCTATATATGTGTGTGTGTTTGTGTGTATGCCAGTCAGCTCTAGTAAAACATATCACCAACATGCTGCTCACATTTAAACAAATTAACGCCTTGCTACACTCTAGTGCTTGTTTATGAGATACAAGTACATCAATTAATTATGGCTGATGAACATGATGTAAGCTATTTTGATGCTACTCATATGCTGTAAAAATCAACACTTGATAGATTTGAAGCATTTTTATGCAACATTTGTCATAAAATTAAGCAATGATGGGTAGCAGCATTTAATGTTGACATTTTAAGCTATTAAATGTTACTCATACGCCATGAGGGACAATTCTGCTTAAAGCAGCCTATTTAAGCAGCTTTGTTTTCTACAACTATTTTTAATGCCTTTATATGTTAAGTAAACATGTACCCTGCTCAGAACCACGCTCAATTTCATCTTTTTTTTTTTTTTTTTTTTGTTTTCTTACTGTAACCGCGCACATTTTTCACTAAAACATGTTAATGGCATGCATTAATTATGTGTAAATGAAATGTCTAAAGTTCGACATCAGCAGCAATGGGTAGAGCAACAAGAGCTTCGCAAGCAAAATAAAAAAACAGCAAAAACAACAATAATATTTTCTGTATTTTCTGTAACTTTGAACAGCTGCAAACTCTGAGCATATTTCACTGTCAGCAATATAAGCACAATATGTGATTTGTTAGCATTTTAATGTTACTTTTGCCAAGAGGAGCATGAAAAGGAAGCGGTTTTATTTATTACAAACATACAAATGTTTATTAACACTGTTAACGGTAATTAAATAAAAAACTAACTCAATTTATGGTCATCGAAGAATTATAGTTACCCAATAAATAAGAATACAAAGAGAGATATAGAGGGAAAAAAAAAAAAAGAAAAAGGAAAATAATGAGCATTCTGCCAAATTCTCAACAGAATGGCGGAAATGTTAATGGACATGCGTAATGTATAGTACATAGTGAACATTAAAAATTTAAATTTTATCAAATGCATTACTTGCTTAAGTGCCAGGTTTTAAGTGGGCAACTATTTTTACTAAAGTGTCACCTGAGTTTCGAAGAATTATTTGCAAGTTTTAAAAAAAGAGATGTTAGGATAAAAAAAAGTAGGGATAAAAAAATATGAAAAAAATAAAAAGGGAAAATTCTGTAAAAGTATTTTTATTGAATTCTGGCATTAATTTGTAACATTTCACAGATTTCATGAGTTTCATGAGTTATCACTTTATTTAAAGCATACATAGCAACACTTTGTACAGGGTGGGCCATCTAGTGGTTTTTTTTTAAATCATAGGTTATTTTGACACTGACAGCTGTTTCCCGCTTGAAATCTTGACATAAAATCAGTATCATACCTCCGCGGAAAGAAATATGTCGGCTCCTGGAATTTACGCCCGAAAAAATGGTAAAAAAGCCCGAAATTCTCTAAACAAAATCGGGTATTAATACCTAGGAAATAATACCCCAAATTTCGGGTGATTTTGTCATGTTTTTTGGTGTTTGTGCCAAAAAATGTCGGGTCTTTTTTCCAAATAGACACGACAAAAAAAAATATTGGATTTTAGGCCCGAAAAAAAACCGGGCATTTTTACCAAATTAAAATAAATAAAAACGGCCGAATTTTTGTTTATTCCCAAAAAGTTCAGAAATTTCAAACTCCTTGTGATGAAATGGTTTGCCCATGTATGGAAGGTAAAACCACAACATTCCGTATAAGGGCAAATTATTTTATCTTAAAAAAATACAATTTGGACCTTATTCGGACATAATGTCCATGAAATCTTTGATCATGGAATAACATAAAAAAATCTAATGAAAGAAATCTTTGTAGATATTTTCACAGAGGACCATGAATTTACTGCTCAACTGTGTTCTCTAATATTTTGATAGTCTTACATTGAATCTAGATCACGGAAATTGCGCCCGAAGAATTTGGAAATAAAGCCCGAAACACTTCTGAAAATTTCGGACGTAATTTCCATTTTTCTTTCAGGCTTAATTTCCAAACCATTCGGGCATAATTTCCTTCTTTCGGGCTCAAATGCCATTTCAAATTTGGGCGTTTTTTACAAAATTCAATGCTATGGAAAATAGGGCTTTTTCGCCATTTATTTTTTCGAGCGTTCGTTGATCGAGCGTAAGTTCTGGGAGCCAATGAGTCGCTTTACGCTTGGACAACATTGGGATATAGTCTCACTTTACAAAGTGAATGCTATGAAGCCCATACAGTGCGTTATTTGAAAAGAAACTGATTTGGGCGAAAAATCATCTTTTCTGATGAGACGCGTTTTCATCTCGACGTACGTATCTGTCAAACAAAATTGCCGCATCTGAGGCTCGAAAAACCCGCACAATATTACCGAGAATCCAATGAATTCACAGATAGTGACAGTTTGGTTCGGATTGTGGAGTGGTGGCATCATAAGTCCGTTTTTCTTCGAAAATGAAGTTGGGAATAACGTCTTGGTCAACGGTGGGTATCACAGAGCCACGTTAACCGACTTTCTTTTTACTGAAATAGGAGACATGAATTTGGATGACCTCTGGTATATGCAGAATGGTGCGCCATGCAACGCAGCCCATGCTACAATCGATTTTTTGCACACGAAATTCCCAAATCGTGTTATCAGCCATCTTGCCGATGTCAATTGGCCGACTCGAAGCTGCGACTTAACCCCTTTGGACCCCTTTTTGTGGTTAACCGTGAAGGACCGATGTTATGGCAACAATTCGCAAATGAGTGAAGCACTTAAAGCCAATATCGTCCAAGCAATCCGTGTGCTACCGCCCAAAACCATCAACAATGTCTTGAAAACTTGGAGGGACAGAATGTGCTACTGCGAAGCCAGCTGAGGCAGACACCTGAACGACGTTGTGATCCATAAATAATAGGAATGTTTTTTACTAATAAAGCCATAATATATGGAAAAAATTTAATTTTGTTCATTTTATTGCATTTAAAAAAAAAGACTTGTATTTGGCCCACCCTGTATACGAACGAATATGGGGTTTTGTCTCAGAATAATTTGATTTGTGTGAGTTGTACTTCTTTACTTTAAGGAAGCAAAAATTCTTCTAGTATTTATGTGGAAGTTTATGGTTGCCGTGCTCTCTCTCTCTAACTAAGCAAATGTGTCAGAAGTGGTTTGCATATTTTTAAAGTGGTGATTTCGATATGGAAAACAAAGAACAACCTCTAAAGTCAAAAAAGTTCAAAGATAAAGAATAAGAAGAATTGTCAAACACTTAAGGGGCGATGAAGAATATATCATTACGAAAATCTGAATACTAACCATCTTACCATCAACACTAGAGGTTAAGCAAAAAATTCATTGAAAAAGCTCATGCTTTGTATTTGTAGTGATCAGTAACATGAAGTCATCATTGTGTTTGTAGTCATCTAACATGAGTGAACCCTTTCGGGCCCAGAGTTCTTAAATTTTGGAGAATTTAATTGAGTGTTAATATCCTTGCGGATTTAGGTCTCTAAATGTTAAAAACAATGTTTCCAAGACATTCTAACTGTTCCATCCTTGGAAAGAGGACATACATATTTATATTGATTTGGCCTTAACTTATGCAAAAATATGGAATGTACAAAAATTATTTTTTTAAAGTATATCGATGGCTTAATATAGAAAAGGCGTAACTCGATTTTTTGTTATTTTGCTGGTGAAGAAAAGAACTGAGTCAATCTGGAAAACTTTGCATATAAAAACTTTTTTAATGCAATTTTTATTTAAAATAGACAACAATAATAACAAGAAAGCTCATTGATTTTTTTAAGGGAGGTGTTTTTAGGAGTGGTCTACTGGACCACGCCTTTTCTATACTAAGCCATCGATATGAAAATCTTACATTGGAAGGAGACTCAATCAAATCAATACTTGGAAGGAGACTTAAAAGAAAAGAGGATTCAAGCAAATATTTCAAGCGTCTTAATAAAAATCAAACAAATTTGTCAAATTTATATAATTTTATGAATTTTTCGTGTTCCAAGAAAAAAAATTTTTTTAATTTGAAGAAATATTGCGATTTTAAAGAAATAAATTGTTCAATGATGTGTGGTGACTCAATACAAAACAACATACACACGTTAAAAATATTCCCTTACACATTTATTTAAAAAAAAAATATTATTTAAGATTTCAAAATTGTCATTTTTTATTACTCAAAAATTTTGTATATTAAATCAGTATAAAAATTGTATTCAACGAAATATTATAAAAAAGAAATTGTACTAAAAAATAAAACATAATTGTTAAATAAATATATAAAACTTTTTATTGTAACCACCACAACTCCATACATTCCGCAAACATTATGCAAAGAAATTTTTAAACAATTACATAATATTTCACACTCAGGTACACGAGCTTCTCGACGACTCATAACACAAAAATTTTTTTAGCCCAAAATGAACACACAAATCAACAAATGCTCACAAGAATGCGTTAGATGCCAACGAGCTAAAATACATCGTCACACGAAGACAATCCCACACAAGATAGACATTCCACACGGTCGTTTTAAGCATGTTCACGTTGATTTATTTGGCCCTTTATCAATATCTAAGGGTTATAGATATCTACCTACCTTAGTTGACAGAAACACACGTTGGCCCGAAGCGTCGAAAAGATTAAAGATACCAACGCCAGTAGTATCATAGATACACTTCAAAAGGAATACATCTCACGTTTTGGAGTTCCTCTGGAAATTACTTCCGATCGAGGACTTCAATTTACGTGCACAACATTTAGAAACTTCGTTAAGACACTAGGAAGCAAGCACATTACCACTTCTGCTTATCATTCACAACCTAATGAGATTGTAGAACGATTTCACCGCCAACTAAATACTTCTCTTATAGCGAGTAACAACCAAACAAATTGGTACACAGAGTTGCCAATAGTTCTTCTAGGACTTAGGTCCACGGTCAAAGAAGATATTAAGGCTTCATCAGCTGAAATGGTTTTTGGTCAAACACTCAGGCTACCACAACAACTAGTAATTCACAGCAGTCAGAATTTTAATTCGTCGGACACCTTGTCCAAACTTAAAGAGGTCGCAGAAGATCAAAAGTCAAACATTGCGCATCACAGCACCAACTTCCAACAAAATATACTTCGAGCCCTTAGTACTTGTAATTTTGTCTTCGTCCGCAATGACACAATTCGTAAAACACTGCGAGAGCCGTACGATGGTATCTTCGAAGTTATTGAGAGAACACCGAAATAATTCACAATTCGTAAAAATAACACTAACATCACAGTCAACATTAATAGGATTAAGCCCGCCACCTTAGACACCGAAACAGCACAGACACATTCAACCAAGCATAAAAATACTAAAAAAGTACACTTTAACTTATAAGACAACACGACCAACATTTTTCAGAAGGGAGAGGGAATAATGTGGTGACTCAATACCACCACATATAAACACAAACATCACAACATACAAAACAACATACACACTTAACAAATATTCCCTTACACATATACCCGAGTGTAAGAGTCAGAAAATGATCAGGAAATCCTTATTTTGATAAGGATTTGATCAGGTCACCAGATCAGCAGCTGATTTTAAACGTGACGCACTTTTTGATAATCATCCTGATCAGGTAACCTTACTACGTAGCATTGTCAGGTTGCTATATCAAAACTGATCAGGTTACCTGAAAAGGTAGTCTAATCAGTTTGGCATAATAAACCTTATCAGGTAACCTTATCAGGAAGCCTAATCAGGTTTGAGCACTAACCATGAACAAGGTATCCTGATCAGGAACGTATCCTGATTCGGATTCGTATTTTAAGCAGCAAAGACATGGCATTGACTTATAACTCCCAAGCAAATCTCTATGTATGACAATTCGTGGAATCGTGTGCAGATAATTATGGCGAAAAGTTTAATGTTCTGAATGTTCATACTCTAATTCATTTAGCTGACGATGTTGTTAATAATGCTTACGATGTTTTTATTGTGCCCACCACAGATATATGAAAATCCTTAAAACAGCTCCTGTCATTTGTAAGACACGAATAGAGTGCACGTGTCATTTTTCGCAAAGAGTGCACGTGCGACTTGTACATTCCTTATCCCGGCAGTTGCGTGCAGCTGATAATTTTTCAATTATTGGCTAATGTTCTCCGACCTCTAGTCTCTTGCTATTTTCCGGCAAAGGAGAATACTGATAATTTTTCGGCTTTGGCTTATATTCTGCTTCACTTTCAGATTAGTCTTGAACATCCCTTCGTCTTTTGGTGTAGAGAGCAAGCGTTCTGCTACCTCAATTTGGAATGCAAGGAGATCTTTTATAAACTTTTTTGATCGTCTGTTCGCGAGACAATCACTTCATCTTCAATTACTTCAAATACTCCATCCATGAAATTACGACGCTTAAATCAATGAAATGCAGTGCTACCTTTAAAGTCCATTCTTTTATTTTAATCCATTTCCCATAGCATTGCATCATTTGGTCGCATATGTCAACTTCCCCCATATGATTGTTATATTTTTGCACAATTGCTGGACATGGTTACAGGATTTTTTTCAAAAGGTTATTCAAAGGTTATCGATTTATTATCCATCCATTTTAATACCACTATTTTTTGTCAGATCGGACCCTTTCGTCAGTTTCTCCTATGAGCATTTTTTTGTCCGGCATTACCTCAATATTTTTAATGCGATTAATCTGAACTGTACCTGTAGCATTTAGGTTCAAGCTAGTCAGTTTTTCCAAAAGTGGAATTGTTGTAAAATATCGATAAAAGTACACAAATGATTTTTCAGGTTAAGTCTGTACCAGACGGGGAATAAACTAGGTCCTCAGCCTAAGAACCGATCCCCCACGATAGGTTGCATGGCGATCAAAAGAAAAATTACTTAAAACACTTGTCAAGAATCTTTTAAGTATATTTTTCCCCACTTCAAAATAAATTTCATTAATACTTCAACTGCTGCTTCCATATTTATGATTCACACACACAGTCACAGTTAGAGGCATATGCACCTACATAGGGACTGACCTTTTCACACACTCATAAAGAACTCTCATATATTCTTACAAGCGCTCATACATATGAAGACATCCACACTCAATTTAAAATTCAATTATAGCAAATGCACTCATATAACTTCATGCCCACGTACACTCATACATTAAAAAGCAAGCAAACATACCCACTTAAACTCAAACACACACACACTGGCACACTCAGATTTATAAATGCACGTTATAATAATGAAGCAATAAATGCACGCTCAGAGCCTTGCTTACATTCTGCTTCACTTTATCTCCCTCTCTCGTTTCATCCATGTCTTTCTCTTCTACATATACTTCTTATCTTCATTCCCTTCTTACATTCAGCTCATTTATATGTCCTTTATTGCCGCTTTGAGCATGTCTATAAATTGCATTGTTGATTGCGAGTTTCCTGTTTGGCTTCTGGCAAAGCTATGTTAACAGCTTAAAGCTGCTGCTGCTGCTTCTTATTCTTGCTTCGTCTCCTTTGAATTCATCTTAAGTATATCGCCACCTTTGCTAATAATATTACCGTTAATTGTAATTGCAGTTTGAGTTGCCGACAACTTTGGTGCTGCAACCATTTATTCGATTTCCTTTTTCTTTGCACTGTTCTGGCTGCTACCACTTGTTTTCTTTCTCAATCGGTTTCTGGAGGGGAAAAGTGGTTTAGGTTGACTTCAGGCTGAGTTGGATGAGTGGGGGGTCAGCTGCATTTGGGTGAAAACTTTTAGAATGAATGTTTGGCTCATGAACTGCTTTCGTTATTATCTGCCATCCTTGCTGCAATTAATTTTCTAAAGCAGCAGTTTTTAGTTTTAGTTCAAATTTCTATGCATGACACTTGATAAATGCATTTGTTTTCATTATTGTTGTTGTTTTTGTTGCTGTGTCATTCATGCACTTCATTTAGTATGCGCTGCAGTTGCCGTTGCAGCTGCTGCTGCTGCTGTTAGTGGGTGGGCTGTTAACTCGGCTTGAAGCACCCAGTGTGCTTTGTTGTCATTGTGAGCTTTCGAAATTTGTTCACAGAATTTGTAATTGAAATAGCTTTGAATGTAATTATTTTATTTTATAGCTTTTGTGTTTGAAGTAAGTGTGAATTTATTTGATTTTAAGGTGCTTGACTTAATACAGTGCTGCGTTGAGCTTCGACTAGCAAAGTAATTAAATTGATTAGTTTTAAGGTGTAACGTTAAATCACTGAAAAGCAGCAAGACTTGGTTTTTGGGTTCGACTGGAGCATATCCTGAATAAACCTTTTAAAGCAATTAAATTATTTCTCTTAACTCCGATAAGCCTCTCAAGCGAATAATAAATTTGATACAGCTTAACTCTGTAATGCTACATTTTACTAAATTAAATTTATGAGATATTTATTTACTGTCGAAAAGTTTTTCTTTTTCTACTTATACTACTGAATTTATAAATAATTAAAGTTTGAAAGATAAGTTCACTTAACTTTCCTCCTTTTAAAATTTTAGTATTTAAATTTTAATTTTTAATTTTTATTTTTTAATTTTTATTTTTAATTTTTAATTTTTAATTTTTAATTTTTAATTTTTAATTTTTAATTTTTAATTTTTAATTTTTAATTTTTAATTTTTAATTTTTAATTTTTAATTTTTAATTTTTAATTTTTAATTTTTAATTTTTAATTTTTAATTTTTAATTTTTAATTTTAAATTTTTAATTTTAAATTTTTAATTTTTCATTTTTAATTTTTAATTTTTAATTTTTAATTTTTAATTTTTAATTTTTAATTTTTAATTTTTAATTTTTAATTTTTAATTTTTAATTTTTAATTTTTAATTTTTAATTTTTAATTTTTAATTTTTAATTTTTAATTTTTAATTTTTAATTTTTAATTTTTAATTTTTAATTTTTAATTTTTAATTTTTAATTTTTAATTTTTAATTTTTAATTTTTAATTTTTAATTTTTAATTTTTAATTTTTAATTTTTAATTTTTAATTTTTAATTTTTAATTTTTAATTTTTAATTTTTAATTTTTAATTTTTAATTTTTAATTTTTAATTTTTAATTTTTAATTTTTAATTTTTAATTTTTAATTTTTAATTTTTAATTTTTAATTTGTTATTTTTAATTTTTAATTTTTAATTTTTAATTTTTAATTTTTAATTTTTAATTTTTAATTTTTAATTTTTAATTTTTAATTTTTAATTTTTAATTTTTAATTTTTAATTTTTAATTTTTAATTTTTAATTTTTAATTTTTAATTTTTAATTTTTAATTTTTAATTTTTAATTTTTAATTTTTAATTTTTAATTTTTAATTTTTAATTTTTAATTTTTAATTTTTAATTTTTAATTTTTAATTTTTAATTTTTAATTTTTAATTTTTAATTTTTAATTTTTAATTTTTAATTTTTAATTTTTAATTTTTAATTTTTAATTTTTAATTTTTAATTTTTAATTTTTAATTTTTAATTTTTAATTTTTAATTTTTAATTTTTAATTTTTAATTTTTAATTTTTAATTTTTAATTTTTAATTTTTAATTTTTAATTTTTAATTTTTAATTTTTAAGTTTTAATTTTTAATTTTTAATTTTTAATTTTTAATTTTTAATTTTTAATTTTTAATTTTTTAATTTTTAATGTTTAATTTGTTATTTTTAATTTTTAATTTTTAATTTTTAATTTTTAATTTTTAATTTTAATTTTAATTTTTTATATTTAGTTTTTAATTTTAATTTTAATTTTTTATATTTAGTTTTTAATTTTTAATTTTTAATTTTCAATTTTTAATTTTTAATTTTTAATTCTTAATTTTTCGTTTTTAATTTTTAATTTTTAATTTGCTATTTTTAATTTTAAATTTTAAATATTTAATTTTAAATTTTTAATTTTTAGTTTTTAATTTTTTATTTTTAATTTTTAGTTTTAAATTTTAAATTTTTAATTTTTAATTTTTAATTTTTAATTTTTAATTTTTAATTTTTAATTTTTAATTTTTAATTTTTAATTTTTAATTTTTAATTTTTAATTTTTAATTTTTAATTTTGAATTTTTAATTCTTAATTTTAGATTTTTAATTTTCAATTTTTAATTTTTAGTTTTTAGTTTTTAATTTTTAATTTTTAATTTTTAATTTTTAATTTTTAATGTTTAATTTATAATTTATAGTTTTTAATTTTTCATTTTTAATTTTTATATTTTTATTTTTAATTTTAAATTTTTATTTTTAGTTTTTAATTTTTTATTTTGAATTATTAGTTTTAAGTTATATTGTTAAATTTTTAATTTTTAATTTAAATTTTTAAAATTTTACTTTGTTTGGTTTGGAGTGATTTAATTGATTTTGCTTTTGATTTTGAGTTTGATTTTGATTTTGATTTTGATTTTGATTTTGATTTTGATTTTGATTTTGATTTTGATTTTGATTTTGATTTTGATTTTGATTTTGATTTTGATTTTGATTTTGATTTTGATTTTGATTTTGATTTTGATTTTGATTTTGATTTTGATTTTGATTTTGATTTGGATTTTGATTTTGATTTTGATTTTGATTTTGATTTTGATTTTGATTTTGATTTTGATTTTGTGTTTACTTTTAATTTCGATTTTTATTTCACTGAGTGTTAGTGATTCTAAAATGAAAATACAAATTTATATGAAAATTCAATAAAGCTCATTACAATTTGAAATTTAGGACAAAAGGTTTATATTTTTTTAAATCTTCTAATAAGAGTGGGAAGATACGGTTAATTACTCGTATATCACCGAATATAGATTCTTTTTTGAGGAAATTGCATATAAATCTCACTCCACTAAAAAACTTGACGACACATATAATTAAAACTCCCAAACACCAAAGCAATGATATAGATCAATATCACGTTCAACTCATCCCAAGTTTTTGTGAATCAGATACAGACAGGCACACGATTATTTCTTGGCAGCACGCAAGTTTTCACAATAAGCGTCACATTTGTGACATTGTGACATTTTGGTGTGTGAGTGTGTGCGAGGCACTGTGGAAATGTATGAATAAATGTTCATTATTGTAGGAATTACTTAAATGAGCGAATATGTTCGTGCCATTGTTGTCTTTTGTGTGAGCTGAATTTGATGGTGTCAAAACTAGCAACAAAAGTCATTGCGCAAATAGCACCCTCACAGTGACACTCGCATATATTTGTGATTCTTGATTACTTTCATGACAAAGAAAGGCTCACGCCAACCTTGACAGCCTTTGCTTATACCTTTACTAGTTACTTTTTTATAACAAACAAAAAGAGAAAGGTAATAATATTGATTTTCCATACTAACGCGTTTTTCTGGGTTTCATTTCTGCAGTTGTTAAGTATTAAATCATGCGTACATATAAGCGTATATTTGCATGTCTACCTATATTAAAAGGTTAATGAAGTAAAATACGTTAAGTTCACATATTCTCTAGGAATATTTTCGTGTGAAAATATTTTTATTTGTAAAACATAGTTCCTGATAAACCAATCTTTTGTTTAGTTAAAAAGCCTAGTAATTTCCCGGTATGCTCTGCTGCACATAATCTACATAAAAAGCGGAAAATGTTGCAATGCCTTCAGAGTTGTTATTTCGAAACCATCTCGTACTTGAACCATAGTTATTGCCTCAATTTGTGCTTAATGAGACCAGTATTTCAGAGTCTATAGCAGTTTCCTCAGTCGGAAGTATTTAGCACTTCTTATTATTGCTATACCATCTCGTACTCGAAACATAATAACTGCCAAAATTTGAGTCCAATCGGCCCAGTATTTTTGGAGTTTATAGCAGAGCCTTCTATACTAAATTTTTTTGCACTTTCCCAGTAGCAGGATATTTCCAAATAGTACACCATTCTAACTTTCAATGTTTTGTGACTCACTTCCATAGTTATTCTGTATCGTAAATTTGTATTATTCGGGCGGAGCCACGCCCCATTTTTAAATGCCCGAGCCTGGTTTTCAGGAGAAAGACCTGGTCAATTAGTAACTCCATATAGAGTTTCATTGTTATACGACATTTAGTTCCAAAGCAATTCGATATAATTAATTTGGCCTGTGTGGGCGCAGCCACTTCCCCTTGTCTTAAGCTCGCTAAAATATATAGTGATCATCCCTTGGGCCCATAGCATCTACATACCAATTTTCACTATCAAAACATATACAACTCAGTTATTATAATTATTTCTAAAAACTAGGCTTTCATATAATTCAACAGCGCCCATTTTTATTATAGTTTCCGACAGTAATCATACGAACGTAACTACCAAACTTTAGTCTAATACGACCAAAAAGTCTTAAATTAAGCATTTTTATTGACTTTTGGGCGGTAAAAGAGGGTGTGGAAAATGTTTACTATGCCTATATTTTTCGAACAAGTGCAAACTAAAACCAATGAGACCTGTTTAACCATTCCAATATTTCTTAAATTGCAATTTGCAACTTAATGCACAAATAAAGGCATGTTCAGTAACATGCCAATAACTCATGAACCAATATACATGCAAAGACCATAAAAACATAAAAACTTTGTTATTAACGTCACCTTTCATGGGAAATGAGAAACAAAATCGGTTCACGCATTACATAGAATATCGATTTTAAACATAATGCAACTTATTTTTATATATTCACCAATTTCAGATTGAGGTGACCTATCAGTCGCACTGACCATCTCCGATTTGGCTCAAATTTTGTTCCTAGATTGGTTTATTGCTTAGAAAACAAAATCTGAAGTTAAACATTTTTTGAACCATTTTTCAAGGCCAAAATAGGGTGCATTTTGAAACGACGTAGCTCAATTTAAATCCCATTTTCATAAATAAGGTATTATTGGAAAGTTTATTTTGTCTGTTTTAAGGGAAAAATATAAAACTTTTGGAAAAATTGCAGTAAGTTGGCCCATTTTTCATTTCAAAGTTTAATGACATGCCAACAACAGACGCTATAATTTTTTTTCAGTTTCTTTATTTTGGTATTTTGTACGTTTTAATACCTTTCCAACGACATAAAATTCAGGTGTGTTATTGAAGGGTTCAGAAGTTATGGCGTAAAACGTGCAGTGTTTAAGAATTTTCAATACAAATTCAACTACCCGAGTGGAAATTTGCCTAAGGATAGAGTCAGAAAATGATCAGGAAATCCTTATTTTGAAAAAGATCGGATCAGGTCACCAGATCAGCTGCTGGTTTTAAACGTGGCGCACTTTTTGATAAACACCCTGATCAGGTAACATTACTACTTTGCATTGTCAGGTTGCTATATTAAACCTGATCAGGTAACCTGAAAAGGTAGTCTTATCAGTTTGGCATAATAAACCTGATCAGGTAACCTTATCAGTTTTGAGCACTAACCATGAACAAGGTTTCCTGATCAGGAACCCTGACTCAGATTTGTATTTTAAGCAGCAAAGACATATAACTTATAACTATAATTGACTTATAACTTCCAAGCAAATCTCTATCTATGACAATTTGTGGAATCGTGTGCATATAATTATGGCGAAAAGTTTGATGATCTAAATGTTCATACTCTAATTCATTTAGCTGACAATGTTGTTAATAAGAAATGTACTATAAGTGAAATCTCTGCGTTTCCGTTTGAAAGTGAATTACATATTACTAAAAAAATGCTAAGGACTGGATACCGCCCACTGTCACAAATTTGTCGATGATTACACGAGCAACATTTTGTGCAAACCAAAAAAGCATAATTACCAGCATAACTTGAGATTTTAAAAAAAAAAAAATATTGATTCTTATAAAAAAATTACGATATGAAGAATATTACTTTACACCAAAAATACCTAACAACACTGTTATTCTTAGAAATGGAACTGTTTTGGAAATAAGTAAGATATATATGCAATCAAATACTAGTGAAATTAGAATCACAGGGAGTTCACTGCAAAAAATCGAATCAATTTTTACAAATCCATGTGATTCAAGTTTACTTTCAATGTGGACAGTTTCTAAAAGTAATGCTTCAAACATAGATTGTATGATTGAAGATATACATCATAAAATGTTAATCGTAATAATGAAAATATTTATGTAATACCTTTACTTCATACTTAAAAACTAAACAAATGTATATTTGTACGCTTTTATAAATAAATGTATAAAAAACATTACAGAGTTTAAAAATAAAAAAAAAACAACATCATGTTAACCATATTAGTATTAAAAAAAAATAGTAAGCAATGGAAAAGGCTACTTGATACCACCTTGATCAGGAAAGAACTAGTATAACCTTAAGTGAATACAAAAAAGTTAACCTCATCACAACCTGATCAGTATTTCATAAAAATGCCGTTAGTAAGGAGCAGAAAAGGTTGTGATGATGTCAACCTGACGAGTATTTCATAATAGTGCCGTAAGTAAGGATCAGAAAAGGCAATCATGATGCAAACCTGATAAGAATAAAATAAGGTTTATCTAATAAAAAAAGAAAAGGTTTCCTGATATTAACCTGATCATCCATTCTTCAGGATTCCTTAAGTAATGATGAACTCAGGTAAACATGATACGCACCCGATCATATATTAATAAGGCTTCCTAAAAAGGGCTATCCGTATCATATCCGGATCGAATTCGGATCAAAATAAGGTTTTCCTTAACTGATTTCCACTCGGGTTTATAAGAGCATCTAAAACTGCAGCTTCTAAGTACAAAAAATATGCTTATAAAAATTGTTGTGTTAAGTAAATCATGTATTTACAATTAAATTTCACACAAAAAGCAATCCATTGAGTAGAAAAATCTGAAACGTCCGACACGAAACGTCCGAACAAATAAATTAATTCACTGTGACCTCACTACGACCTTTATAAAGACGACGTGTGGCTTTTCTGAAAGCTAGTTAAATTTATAAAAAATATTATCTTCGAACTTATTATGTATGGCTGACAAAATTCGCAGATTTAGGCATAGTATGAACTTGAGCCCAAACTGATTTCCGTTTCGTGAAACGTCCGAACGCATATTTAAAATAAAAATTTTGTTCCAAATTTAAATTGAATAAAATTAATTTTATTTTTTTTTTACTATACAAATAGATAGCTTTTCGGTAATATACCTACACCTATCTCAAATTTATTTCTAGATTGTATGAAAAATTTTGAAAAGAAGCGTCAGAATGAAACGTCCGACACGCTGGATTTGCCCAAATATAACATGTATATATATATATATGGGGCTTTCTATATCCAATCAGCCACCCCCCCCTAAACGTCTGAAATTTTGTGATAAAAAGTTCCACAGCGGGTTAAAATTTTCCTTAAGTGGGGAAACGCAGCCAGACGCCGAAAAAAGGTCATGTTTGTGAATTTTTTTAAGGAAACCTATGAGTTATTTTTAAATGAGGGTTTTTACACCTCAAAATATACACATTCAAGAGTATTTTTATTTTTTTTATTAAAAAAAATTTAATATTAAGATCGATACAGCAGCGACAGAAAATTATTTGAATTAAAATAATTTTTCTGTACGGCCGCCACCTCTCTGCAGACAATGGTGTACCTCAGAGAGTAATCAAAATGCCATGTAAAGATTCTTGAGAACAAGAACATTCCGTTCATCGGCGTTCGGAGTCGGCGTTAAGCATGTAGGTCCGGTTCTCGGTCAATTGTGTACAAACTTAATAACACGCACAACACAATTGATCATAAGAAGCTAGGTCAAAGTCCTTTTAAGGGCTGAAATGGCCAGTTATTTATTTATTTTTGAAAATATTGATTTTTCACAAAATGGCGGCCTTTCGAACGTAAAAAAACGATTTTCGACCAAAAATTCGTCATAGTTTTGTCTATAAAAAATGAACGAAGCTAAAAAAAAAAAATCCTATGACAAGTACGAGATTATTATGAATAAAATAAGCCTGCAAAAAAATCAAAACGATCGGTTCACTGAGCTTCGAGAAATCTTGGTCACCGACTTTGAAAACATGGCTTCGAGAAAAATGCGTTTGAAAATAAGCGCCAGCACTGCGCGCTCTAGAAGGCGGTTCACTCACTAGGCTATTACCTTGTTATTTTGAGATATCGACTTGAAATTTTCACCACATATTCTTGAGACGTAAGGCTTTAAAAATAAGGTCTGACTGCGTTTCCCCCCTTAAATCTCTTTTTTTTTGCTGACGTTTTGCGCTTTTGAAATTTTTTATAATTTAGAGATGTTTTGGTCAATTTTTTGGACAAAAATGATTACGCTTAAAAAGGAATCTTTAAAAAAAAAAATTGGCTTGGCTTAGTTTTTTTTCTATTTTTTCTATTTAATGATAGAATTTTGTTTCTTATCTAAAAATTTTTCTAAAAAGTTAACCCTTAAATTTAACGTTTCCTTTTTTTGCGTAATGATGATTTTTAAGACAAGAATGCATCAATGAACTTGGTTATTTAACTCAATTAATTTATTTATTTATTTATTATTAGCTTAATACAAGCAGATACTTAACATTAATTTCTTAATTCTAGGGTTTTTGTATTTTGTTTTTTAAAAATTTAATTTTAATTTTTTTATTTGTTTAAACACCATCACAGCACTGTAAAATAATACTACAAATAATTTAATCGTAGCCTACGTTCGCTCCAAGACAAATTCCAGGAAGGTCGTCCAAAACCAGTTGCTGTGCTTGAAAACATTTATGGTGTTGGTGAACTGATAAATAAGATCGTCACGTGACATACCGTGAGATATTGGCATCTTTGGGTATAAGCATGACAAGCATCAATTAGATATCAAACATTATTTGGCCGTAAAAAAAAAATTGTTCGTGATGGATTTTAAATAATTTGAAAATTGGTTTTGACGTAGGTTTTGACGTGACAACATAACTTTATCCTCGTCTTTATTCTTATCCATATCCTTTGCCTCGTCCTTAAACTTGTCCCCATCCTAATAATTATTTGAATGTTTCTCCATTTATTTCTCTAACTACTTTTCCTTATCTTTGCCCAAATTCTTGTTTTAATCTATGTCCAAATTTTTGTACTGTTCTTGTTCAAATTCACTTTTTGTCGCAGTCCTCATCCCAATCTCTTTCCTAATTCGTGTTTTTAATGTTGTCTTAACTATTTTCCCATTTCGAGCTCTCACACATTCAAAATTCTCATAATTTTTAATTGGAGCTCTTACACATTTACCCAGTCGGAAGGTAGGCGAACACCTCTCTAAAGCGATCCATCTTTTCTTATTGCCTCAAGTATTGGAAGAAGGCACCTTAGTAAATGAACACGACAGCTGCAAAGCGATGTGTTGGAAAGAAAATGTGAAAAATGTAAAAGTAAAAAACAAAACAAATCAATATCCATATCGTTCCTTCATTGCTAAAAGAAGGTACTCGGATTCTTACCTAATCACTTCTTACGTACTCGAAGATGTAACAAAGGGATTAATACCCCTAACGTAGCAGCTCCATACAAAAAAATATATGGCATTTGGTAGTGAAGGGGTATGATTGCCGAGTCTTAAAGAATATGCCAAGAAGTTATCTTGGGATAATCGCTTTTCCTATTGGGTACTTAAAAGCGGTTGTTGTCTTCAAAATGCTTCTATTAGAGTTACTTCAATAGGATTATAAAAAGTACTTCCAAAAATGGTTCAAACGCTTTCAAAAGGGTATCTCGATGGAGAATATTTTGAAAAAAGAAATAAAACCAATTTCGATCATAAATATTTGTTTTTCATTATTAGGTCAGAAATATAAATAGCAACCCATATAAGAAGTCAAATCCACTCCACTAAGAAAATATTTTTTATTAAAATTTTAATTTTACAAAAAATGCAAACAGCTAATTTTGCCAAAGAAGCTAGAAGATCATTCTGTACGTTTCTTCAAATATGAAGAAGACAATATATTGTGAAGTTTGTGTCTGAATATATTTATATATGTACTGTTTGTGTGCGTGCATGTCATAAATGTCTAAATTTCTATGTTTTGTTAATGTTTGATTTCTTGTTTGTTCAGTTGGGTGTTTGCACGTTACGTGCTTGTTGTGCTTGCTTGTTTGTTTGTTGATTTGATTTTGAATAATTTTGAAATATTAAGGTTTTGTTGTTGCCACACGGCATACCCACAAATAAACATAATTGTTGTTGCATAACTTTGCTCCATTTAATATGAAGCAAGGCGAAATTATTTCAAAACGTGTGTCAAATATTTGTAAATCAACGTCAATTGTACATTCGAGGGAGTTTGGAAAAAAAACAAAAAAATTAACGAATATTTTCACGGCTACAGGTGTAGTAATAGACAAAACTGAACATTTTAATAACTTCTTTGTTTGACAATTTTATGATAAACGCAATTTAAATCCTTACAGTGGGTAAAAATTGTTTGACTGAAGATTAAAAATACATTCTAAGTGTTTTCATATAAAAACAAAAATTATGTCAAGTTTATGAAAACAATTTTCCCCTGTTAATAAACTTATTTTATTTCCTATATTTCTCAGAAGAGCTCAAGTTGCTTGCAAAGTTTTTGTTTCATTTATTCAGCATTTTAATGAACAGGTAATAAAAGAAACATGTGCGTAAAAAAACTCAAGCTACAACATTTAATTAAAATTCGTTTATTGCAATTCTCAAATTTGATTGTTTCATGTAAACACACACAAATACATTGTTACTGAAAGCCATTAACACACATTCACACACACACGACAAACAAACACCGACAAAATTGAAAACCACACCAAAGTGGTTAAACTAAATGTTAAAATCTTGTAGTTTGCTTTCAACACAAATGAACCAAAAGAAAATAAAAGAGGAAACAAAAAAAGCAATGACACACGCACAATGCTTATAAAAGCAGTGGCGGCACAAACATTTTATTCTTTAAGTGAAAGAAAGTTTACTATCCTGCGTAACTGTAGATATATTCTATTCCGCCGCATAGTTTACTCGGTCAACTAAGCCCCTTAAATCTGCTCAGTTCTACGCTCCTGTCACTAGCCATTCATGTAAATTATTTATGTTTTCACAAAGCAATAATGAAATACCACAAAATGTCTGTTTGATTTTTGCTTTTCGTACATGTTTATCTAATAGCGTGTGTGAGTGTGGGTGAGTGTCTTGCAAACTTTATGTGTGTATGTCACTTTTTATTTGAATGTGTGTTTGTGAGTGCGAGTGAGTATGTGTTTGCTGTTGTTGTTGTTGTTGTTGTTGTTGTTGCTGTTTTTGTTGTTGTTCGTGTGGCTGTTTTGTACTTACCATTTTCATTCTTCATTTTCTATTCTGCTATTTTAAGCCGTTCATGTGGAAATCTAAATGTTACGTTTGTGCGGTTAAGTGCAAAAAATTCAAATATTTATGCCAAGAGGACATTTACTATGTACTAAGGTGGCTGTGTGCGCATCTGTGTGTGTGTGTGTGTAATTGTGCTTGTTAGTAAGTTTAAACGGTATTTCTACGAACAAATATAGTTATTTGCAAGCAAAGGATATAATTTTCTGCAAATTTAAAAATTCTTTTTAGCACAAGTATAGAATGTGAAAGAGATAAATCTATAGTTTTTACATAAATCTATACTTCTAAAACTAATCCAATCTAGTGCCTGTCCCAGTTTTCTTGTAGAAGGACATAACCAAGTGGTAAATCCATTCTGAGTTTCAATATCGTATGATATTGATATTTTATGATATTTTGATATATTGATGATATTTTACTTCCAAAGCTTCTTGATATTAGCAAATCCTATGTGTCGAACGTCACATTCGGACGCATTTTGTTCCAAGGAAAAAAAATTTTGTTTATAAAAAATGAACTAGTGCACCATTAAGTATTAAGGGGCTGCTATTTATAAATATCAGAAAAAAATACAATATTTACAGTATTTTACTTCCATATGTTAATTTAATTATTTTTAATGTTAACATCGACGTTACGATTAAAAAATAGGTTATATAAAAATTTAACAAAAATTATGAGATGTTTGAAGTCCTTGAAGATATAGTTTTAATATTTTGCCATCTATTGTGGAGCGATGTTACGGAGTTTTCATTTTTTTTACGTTTATGTACATTACCGTCATTTATGAAATATATACATTGTGTTTTCTTCACAAAAAACTGGCGGTAAAAAGACATGTGTATCCAACCAACAAACTGTCCAAATTGCTTTCAAGGCATGACCAACTTAAAAGGTGTCAGCGACAATTAAATTTAAAAGTTGCTTAAAAGAAACAAATTCCTGAAACCGCAGCGAAAGACATATACGGAAAGGGTTCGAGAATTCAGAGCTCGACAAAGAGCTTTGTGTTTTTGTACGATCAGTTTGTAGGAAGTTTTTCTATTTCAAATTTTTAAATAAAACTTTTTACAAGCAATAAAAGTTAATGGTATGGTATGGTATGGTATGATTATTATAATATGATGGTATGGTATGATTGATATAGAATGATTAGTTGATGGTACGGTATTATGGTATGGTACGATGATATGATGGTTAGATATATGGTATGATGGTAGGTATGGTTTGGTGGTAGAATATGATGGTATGGTATGATAGTATTGTCTGATGGTATAGTATGGTGGTAAGATGAGTGGAATGATAGCATGGTATAGTTTTATGATACATTATGACGGTATAGGATGATAGTATGGTATCATGGTCCGGTATAATAACATTCAACTTTTCGAAATTTTCGAAACAGATTTAATCTAATCTTATATGAAATGGGACTTTTTTATTAAGACTATATTCAAAAGTAAATCAATTAACCACTTAAGAATATCTATTTTTTTTTTTTTGTTTCAAGCTTCACTTCTGCTGTGCGTGGCGGCCTCACACAAATTTTTTTAACTAACAGGTGGTCGTTTTTATTTTTTCCTTGAACTTTTTGCGTTAAATACGCTTTCTCTCTGCTTCTTTGTTACAAAATTCGTCATCAAGTTTTTTTTAATTATTTCGCTAATTTTTGGATCTTTCCGCACATTTTTTAAATATTTGGCTTACTATCTACAAAAGTAATAAACAAAAGTTATTTCCACGTTAATTCTATTTGAAAATATCGCCTACCGTTCGAACGTAACTAAGTTGCTATGAGCTGAAAATTATTTATATTTTAAATCAACAGTTATATTTTGGAAAATGTGGAAAATAAAACCCTTTTTATGTGTCAGACGTCAGAACAGAGTTAATCATATTTATTTTGCAAAATACACCGTAATGCACAAATTTTGTCAGAACTATTATGGTGCTAATTTGCGAAGAAAGAAGTGCAAAGGGAAATAAAGAAACTTTTATACCTTAAGATTTTATATCAATAGCTTTCTAAGATCAGTAAACAACCTGAAAAAAGAAACCTTACCTCGAACATTGACTGTGATGCTGATGCTTTTGATGATGATGCTTTTGAAAAACGAGCATCTTTAGTTTTTCACACTTGGTGGACTATTTTCGGGATTTGCCCATATCAAGAAATGAGCTCGTATCGGTCAAAAAGCCACACCTCCTTGGCTAATGCCCGTGCCAGTCTTTTTATTTAGTTTAGTTTAGTTTAGTTTAGTTTATTTCAGAAAGCCTTTAGATACAGAAATCTTTACAGACTAGGATTAATATAATATATCATAAAATAAGTTATACAGTTACAGGTATAATTAAAATGGTAAAAGAAATAATGATAAATTTTAAAGAATATTATTAATTAAGTTTTTAAATACATGTTTGGGAGTATATAAATCAAATTCATGTGAAATACATAATTCATTAAACAGAGTTAAAGTTCTCATAATTGGCTCATTTAAGGCATAATTAGTTCTACAATGTTTTAAATAAAACAGTTTTGAATTTCTTAAATATCTTAGCGGAATATTGAAAGGAATAAGCTCTAAAAGAGAATTGCAGTCAATAATGCCAGAAATTATATCATGTATGAATAAGAGCGATGAAATCGTTCGTCTTGATTCAAGAGATTTAAGTCCTAGAAGCAACAACCGTGTACTATAAGGTGGCAACGGATCATGAAAATTTATTGATCGCAGTACAAATCTGGTAAAATTCTTTTGTATTTTTTCCAGTCTGAAAGAGGTAGAAGCATAATATGGAGACCAAATAATGGAAGCATACTCAAGTCTAGATCTTACAAAAGCATTAAATAACATACTTAAGGTATGAGGATCACAGAACTCCCTACTATTTCTACGTATAAATGCCAATAAAGAGTAAGCCTTAGGAATGAGAAAATTTATATGGTCAATAAACGTAAATTTCGCATCAAAAATAACACCCAGATCGCGATAAGTATCAGCGGATTGGATTATTGAATTAAATAAAAAGTAGGAACTGCTCAATGTATTGAGAGTGAGTTTAGAGAAAGTAACATGATAACATTTTGCGAAGTTTAACGGTAGACCATTAGTTTGACTCCAAGTTAAAACTCTAGTAATATCCGCTTGTAGTTCAACAACGTCTGTAGAGCAGGAAATTTCCTGAAAAAGTTTTAAGTCATCCGCATAGAGCAAAAAACGAGATGTTAAAATGCATTTGGAAATGTCGTTGATAAAAAGAACAAAAAATAAGGGTCCAAGGATACTACCCTGCGGAACTCCTGAAGAAGCTATAAATTGAGATGATTTAACATTATTAATACTGACAAAACATATCCTGTCTTGCAGATAAGACTTAATCCAGGCCAGGAATGAGGAATGAAATCCCATTTTTGATAATTTTAAGAGCAACAGTTTATGAGATACACTGTCAAATGCTTTTGCGAAATCGGTATAAATCACGTCGACTTGATGACCCATCCCAAACGCGGATACACAGTACTCAGAAAAAAGGATTAAATTTGACACTGTTGACCGCCCAGAAATAAAGCCATGTTGTTCCGGACAAATATAACGTTTGATTAAGAAACTTAGTTTAGCTTTTATGACACATTCGAAAATTTTCGAGACATTAGATAATTTTGAGATTGGCCTATAGTTAGCAACATTACTTTTATTTCCAGACTTAAAAATAGGGGTTATAGAGGCAATTTTCCAGCACTTAACGAAATTACCTTCAGATAAGGACTTATTAAAGATGTTACAAAGCGGGACCGCTAAAGCATGTGAACATTTTAAGAAAATTATTGTGGCAAAACCATCAATATCTTCCTTACATGATTCTTTCATACTCTGGATGGCCTCAAGTACATCGTTAACGGTAACAGAAAAAGTACCTATATCTGTAAAAGCATCAACAGATTCCACGGCATCTCCAATATAATCATTATTGTCAACGACAAAGTTTGACTTAAAAAAATCGGCAAACATATTTACAGTTTCTGATAAGTTTGTTGAACTCTGATCATTAAAAAACACTGAGGAAGGAATTTGCGATCTACCTCTTTTGGACTGTATAAAATTCCAAAAAGATTTTGGATTATTTTTAATATTTGATTCATACTGCAAGATGTATTGCTTATATAAAAATTTATTAAGGAAATTAAATTCACGCATGAAATGTAGATATTTTTCTTTATGAGTTGGCTCATTGGTAGCCCTGAACAATTTCAAAAACTTATTTCTTTGATTTTTCAACTTTTTAAGACCCCTTGTATACCAAGGAAGTTTGTGAATAGTTTTATTTCTACGCGGAATATGTGAATTGCACGTAGTAGAAACCTGAGATTTAAAAATACTAAAACATGATTCGGCATTATAACCATCAAATAGTACGCGCCAGTTTAGATTAAGTAACATGCAGTTCAATATATTGAAATTACAACGATTATAATTGAACAGTTTGTTATCTTCCGAAAACTCAAAATATTCGTAAAACTCAAAATCAATAATTAGTGGCATATGATGCATACATAGTTTCTGGATTGGATAAAGACATTCTATGATATTGAATTTAATATTTGAGGTAATATAAATTAAGTCTAACAATTTATTTAAGTTATTAAAAATACAATTACTTTGATGTAAGTCTATACTGGATAGACTGTCAATCAAATTTATTTCATAACCCTGATTTATATTCGTTGGAGTTAAGTCCCCTGTAATATATGTCCATGTAACCTTAGACAGATTAAAGTCACCCAAAACGCAGAGGTGAGAATTTGCATCCATAGATGAGTTAATTCCAATTATGTTGTCAACATGCGCAGCATATATTGAATCTGCACTGTTTGGTGGGATGTACGAAGCGCAGAAATACAGTGACTCATTAGAAGTCAGTACTCGAACACATAGCTGGTCAAGCAAAGTATCAGAATTGATAAAAAATTGACGAGATGAGGAATAAATTCTTTTAATGGCAATTAGTACTCCACCACCACGTATAAGTCCAGTTTTTACTGCGTCACGGTCCTTTCTATACACATTAAAAATGTTAGGATCGAAGAATTCACCATCGAAAAAGTCCGGCTGAAGCCAGGTTTCAATTAAAACGTATACATCAAAATCTTCATGCGATGTAAAATTAAAGATTAAATCAGATTTAGATCTCATCCCAGACATGTTCTGATAGTAGCATTTCAAATTTTTGCTCGACTTGCATACTAAGGGATTACATCGGATTAATTCATTCGCTGTTTCAGGCTTCTTTTTTGAAAATTTCCGAACATAGAGACTTTAGTGTTCTCTTGCCAGAGCGACGGCTCAAAAATGGCATCAATAGAGTGCTCAGCAACACCAAGTTTAAAAGATACTCTTTTAAGATTTTCCAGAATAGCATCTTTTTTTATTAATTTGTAACATAATAAATCACATTCCCGAATGGAAGAATATTTTACAACATAATTAATTATGTCTTGTGCAGAGACATTAGGGTTAAAAAACCCAACATGAACAAATATAAATTTTGGAGCAACATCAAGTTCATGCCTATCGCTTTGACCAGTAACAGATTTTTCACGTTGAACCGATCTCTTTGTTTTAACCACCTTCAACTCTCCATTATTATGTGTTTGATATTTACCATCAATCGAAGAGCTTAAATTCGAAGCAGCAGCAATCGAAGAATAGGTAGGCACAGCAACAACAATGTCATCAACAACCACTTGACTATCCACAACAGCTGGAGAAGTCGGTGAAGCGACCGCAGAAAAGAAAGAAACAGCTTTCTTTTTAGTTTTTTCGTTTGCGATAGCCACATTAACTGAAACGGCGTCAGCAACAACAGCGTCCACAGCAGGAGAGACTCCATCAATACCTTCCACAGCATGAGAGACAGCATCAACAGCAACCACAGCAGGAGAGTCAAAAGCAACAACAGATGATCCTCTGACAGTATCCACTGATGGGGCACTGGAGGTAGAAACCGGTTTTCGAATACGAGAGCGAGATTGAGCGACATTATGCGTGTTACCTACATTAGTGGCTGAGCCAGCAGGTTTGCGAGAACGAAGACGAGGTAGTTGCATAGGGGAAGCATTTGAGGTAACAGCTGGATCAACACCAACAACCGAGGTAACAGCTGGAGCCACCCCCACATCGGTACACGTCGTGTTAGAGAGTTTAATGGGTTCAATAACCTTACTCCCAAGAGACTGCACAAGCAGAGCTTTAATGACATTCACTTCATTTGCCAATTTAGCAATTGTTGATGCAAAGTTTGATGAATTACCAAGACAAAT
>OX030948.1:49488120-49513120 GCA_943735915.1 Pherbina coryleti | reverse complement strand
ATGTTGATGTTGATGTTGATGTTGATGTTGATGTTGATGTTGATGTTGATCTGGTAATGTCGGAATTTTTTTTTAATTTTGTCGTAAGGCCAAGTATAAATCCTTCATTTCCCTTTTCAAACATTTATCGTAGCTTATGTACTCACCGAGTAAAAATTCAATGCAACGCTGCTGCATGAATGTTGCTTTTTCGATCTCTGAGCGGCTCTCTCTGTGTCCCCATGACATTAGAAATTTTTTAACTAATTCTGTTGTAAGGGCTTAAAATAGGCCTTTATTAGTGTATAATATTTTTTATTTTTAATCCTGGCGCTAATACTCAGCGAGTAGTAATTCCATGTAACAAATTTTAAGTTGCGTTGCTTAAGCAGCTCCCACCGCGTCCCAATGACGTTTTGAATTTTTGTTTTGTTTTTATAATGAAGTCAAGAATTAACCTTTACGGTCGTACCATTTTTTTAGTCATAGCTCTTATACTCAGCGAGCAACAATTCAATACAACGCCGATGAATTTTGAAAAAATGCATTTTTTAACTTTTTTGGAAACCTGCGCGGTAAAACGAAACTTTTTCACGTCAAAAATCATCGAATTTTACTGATTCTTTGTTAAATCTCATTTTGAAAAACTAAAAAATCTTATCGCGGGAGATGAATATCTCGCAATCGATCTCTCGCATTCTTAAATATGCCTTGGGGCTCAGAGCATACAAAAGACATACCGCGCTCCATCTCTCGGTAGCGTTAAAGGAACAACGTAAGCGAAAATCGAAAGCGTTACTTCTCAAGCAGGCGGATAATGATTACAGATGAATTTTGTTTACTGACGAACAATTTTCGTGGTAGAAGAATCATTCATTAAACTATTTTTGTTAAAAAGAAGTCAAAACTTCGGCGAAAGTGTATGAATCCGATGTTTTGCAATTGATTATGTATCCTTTTAACAGGACATTATTCCAAAGCAAGCCGTGGACCTATCAACAAGGTTCTGCTCCGGCCCATAAGGCATGATTTACTTAAGAGTGGCTCAAAAATAATGTATCGGACTTCATTTCCACAGATCAGTGGCCAGCGGGTAGACAAGACCAAAACCAATTGGACTACAAATTGTGGTCCGTGTTAGAGGGTATGGCTTGCTCTACTCGACACCCAAATATTGAGTCTCTAAAGCGCGCTTTTGTCCGAGCAATGGAGAAATTTCCCATGCATATCATGCGTGCTGCGATTGATGACCGGCCGAATCAACTTCACTCGTGCTGGAAAGCACATGGTGGCCATTTCGAAGTAGTTGTTCTACCATATGTAGCATTCTGACCGAATTTCGTTTAAATCAGTCAACCTTGGTATATACCTTCCATATAAAATCATGTAAATTATTAATATAGGTCAAAGAGGGGTACCTCTAGGGTCAAACCAATTTTGTACATTTTCAGTACACATCTATTACTCTACTTTTCTAGCACTCTGGCTTAACCCATTAAAAGCCGGCGTTGCTTTAAAGCAAAGTGACAATAAATTGACAAAGAATTATCTGAATCGGATGATCGGTACTGCAGCGCGAATAAGGGACGAACAAACAAATATTAATTTTTTTTTAATATTTGTATACGGCCTCTTATTATTTATATTGAAAACAAGTTTTTCGAGCTCTAGGCCATGTAGAACCATGTAGAACCTAAGTAGCTTGAGTGGATCACAGTGTAAGGTCATACAAAGGCTACTGATGAGTTGGTGTAGAGGCCAATGAAACAGTCTGTATAGTCAAGCTGTGCGATTTGCTCTATACAGAGCCGTTGTTGTTGTTGTTGGTTGTTGCCTTCTTTGTTCTTCATGTTGTCTTGTTGACAACATGCTTGGCCTAGAGCTCGAAAAACTTGTTTTCAATTAATTTTTTTTTTTTTTTTTTTTTTGTAAATGAGCACAAATAAAGAACGTTATCTTGGGCTTGCAGTAAAATTGTTGTTAAAATTATAAACAATTATCAAGAATTCATTATGTTTATATGCTGTTGCGTGACTGTTACTTGATAAGAAAAACGAAATTTCTATAAAAATAAACCATTGACATATCCGGTACAACTCAAACGAAAAGTCATCAAATTAATAACCTTCGTAAATTGCGTGACAAATGAGCAGCAGGTGTAAAATTTTGCATGCATTTCTAAGAACTTTGCTAATAGTTTTGAAAAAATAAGAAATAAAGCTAAATATAATCAGGTTGAAACTAAGAACAATCACATAGTAAACCTTTGTTAATGAAAAAAAAAACAAAAAAAAAAAAAAACAAAAAAAAAAAACTGTGTTGAAAGCGTTAAATTAAAAAAAATTAAAAAAAAAACAAAAAAAAAGAGGATATATGTGAGCTCTTTCTATTTGCCTTTCATTAAGCAGAAATTTTACTTAAGTACGGGGTGTGGCGAATGCAACAGGCAAGGAAATGCAAATTTTCCTTATTATTTATATGCATTTCACTGATTGTTGTTGCTGCGTGTTTAACAGCGCAATGCTTGTTAAGAACATGCAATTGAAAGAAACGGCGAAAAATCAGCACAAAAAGCACAACAATGAATCAAAGCTCAGTAGTTGGCACAAAAAGAACAACGTTGCGTATGAGTGACTTTAATTAATAAACTTTGCGTACAAAGCAGTGGGCTGCAAACGACAAACGTGAAAATAAAAACTTCTTTTGAATTAATAAATAAATTATTATGTTATGCTTATGCGACAAAATTTCAAGGACTCTCATACAAAGCAGATGGGATTTGAAATAAATTAATTAAAAAAATGTTATTGACAATATTTACGAAAAAGCGCTGACTCTCAGCGTAAAAAGTACAAATTTTGAGCTTTGCTTGCTGAATAGTTGGTGAAAAATATCAAGTAAAATTTTTATTGTATGTCAAAGGCTCGACAAAAATGACAGGATCTAAAAAATAAATTTTCAGGCCAGGCAGAAGCTAACGCATACAAAGGCTGGCTCATAAAAGTTAACCTTTAGTGCAACGTCAAGCAAAAGCTTTTGAAAATGTTTTGTTAATTTAACACACACACACTCACACACACATACATACGTACGCATAACTTGTGTTTTTTTTTTTATTTTCTGCACCTACTTATTTTTACTGCTTTTACATTTTATTCAAGGTTTGTCACTATCGTTGTTGTTGTTGTTGTTGTTGTTGTTGTTGTTGTTGTTGTTGTTGTTGTTGTTGTTGTTGTTGTTGTTGTTGTTGTTGTTGTTGTTGTTGTTGTTGTTGTTGTTGTTGTTGTTGTTGTTGTTGTTGTTGTGCTCTTAACTCTTCTTGTCAACATCAAGTCGTTCATACATGCACTTTCACGTTTACCAAGCTACACGCACACGCTCTCATCCACACTCGCACTCACACTCTCCGACACAGTCGTACAAATACACTTGAAGCAGCTTTTTAGCAGTTAAGCTCACTCAAGCTCACTTCGCTTTTGCTGTCGAAAAAGGATTAACGCGCCACCATTTATCCATTGGCAAGTGCACGCGTGTGTGTGTTGGTTGCTTACAGCTGTGTGTATGTGTGTGTTTCTTTCTGTGCGCCTGCATGCATGTATATCTGCTATTAATGTTCCTTTATGCATGTGCTTGTATTGAGTTTGCTTATATGTGCGTGCTGAGCGTGTGTATATATAAGTATTCAGTGAACTTTAATGTTTTATTCAAACAAAAAATATTAAAAAAAAAAAAAAAAATGGTGGAAAAAATTCGTGTTCTCATTAATTTTTGTGCCTTTTTGATGGAAGTTCCTAGGCTACTATGATGGATGTATGGCTGAAAGGCTTAAGCATTTTTGTTCGCATTTATTTTTTGTTCTGCTATTTCTAGGAATTGTTGATGGAATCAACTTAATTTAAGCAAAACTTGACCCTCTACTTTCAGCAAAAATTAAAGTGCAAAATATTTAATTATTCCACTTGTTTCAAAATTCTTTGTTGCAAACAAAATAAGCAAATCATGTTCTATAGAACATCATATCGAAGCAGAACAATTTTGAAATAAAATTTTTTCTTATAGCATGACATTAAATGAAACTAGATCAGCCCTAGTCATCGAGTCTTAGAATTTCTTAGCGGACATATGAAGGTAAAGACGATTTCAAGTTAATTTCTTCTTTGATAATTTTATAGATAACACTGCCCGACAGACATTTTAGTGCCGGAGATTTTTCAGCTGTTTTTAGACTAGTTTGGTTTCTTGATTTCAAATATGGACTTTGTTTTTCTCCAACAGCTCGAGTTTTTGAGTTTTAGGCAAAAACATGAAAATCAGTTCTATTTCTGATAATTTTGCTTTATCTATTACATTACTCCACCGATTTGCATTACGAATGACAAACTTCAATGAAGAATCACTAGACCTTTCAATTTTTGCACATAAAATTACAATATCTTTGACAGTTTCGAAGATATCGACCTTCAAAGTGGAAAAAATGTCACAATTCTACGTAGGCTGCTCTTTTGAAACCCTGTATCTTTAATATTTTTCAACGGATTTGCAAAAACTTTTTTTTTACTTGATAGAAAATCTTTCGAATATTAATAAACATTTTAGTTTTCTTTTATTATCTAACATTTTTTCAAAGAAATTAAAAAAAAGAAAATTTTTTTAAATTAACTTTATTAAAATGCAAGCACAGTTGATAAGATTTTTGTTTTTTGATAAGGTTAGTATCATTTACGACTTGAAAAACTTCTCTTCAGTGACTTTCTGGAATGAAAGGCATCAGGATGATCTCGCTTAAGACTCCAACAATAGTCTGCCATCATATGTTTGTTCCATCTTCCATGGTAACGGTCTTCCATTATTTTCATGTCCTGATGGAAACGGTCACCTTGTTCATCACTAGTGGTTCCTGAATTCTCGGGGAAGTGGGATTAATGGCTGTGTAGATAGTGAATCTTGATTCTCATATTATATCCAAGATCCCTAAAACTGTCTAGCGTGTTGGTCACTAGTTGCTCAAAAATACTTGTTTTGCATTTGCCTAAAAAGTTTTTGACAATTAATTCAAATGACACCCATGCCTTTCTCTGAAGGTTAGTCATCGAGGTATTAAAATTAGGGTCTTAAATTAGCTGCCTTATCTGCGGACCATCCATTACACCAGCTTTAAGCTTTTCTAAACTTATTCCCGGCATTTTTCTACTTATGTACGCAAAACATGGTCCTTCTTTATCAATTGCTTTAATAAATTGCTTCATCAATCCAAGTTTAATATGCAGTGGTGAGAGTACGACCTTTTCTCTTAAAACTAAAGGCTTGCGAACTTCATTTTTAACACCAACAACCATTTCATGTCTGGCAGGCCAATCTTTTTTCTGCCAGTGGTCTGCTCTGGCTCTGCTGTCCCAGAAGCATAGAAAAAAAGAAAATTTGGCGAACCCACTTTGTTGGCCAAGGATAAATTTCACCATTTTGAAGTTCACGCAAATAACCCATTGATGTTCATGATACTTTATTTTTTCATCACCACCAGTCATATTCTTCTTTCATTTTAGTTGAATGAGCAATTGGTATTGAAGCATATTTGTTGCCATTGTGCAAAATAACGCATTTCAAACTCCTCTTACAGCTGTCGTTCTTTTTGAAGTGATAACTTCTTTAGGTGCGTTTTGCGTTTTCAGATCAGACAACGTGATCAATGGTCACGATCCAGAAAGTGAGCAAAAAGTCACTGAAGAGAAGTTTTTCAAGTCGTAAATGATGCTAACCTTATCCAAAAAAACCTTATCAACTGTGCTTGAATTTTAATAAAATCAATTTTAAAAAATTTTCGTTTTTTTAATTTCTTTGAAAAAATGTAAGATGATAAAAAAAGCCTAAAATGTTTATTAAAATTCGAAAGATTTTCTATCAAGTAAAAAAAAGTTTTTGCAAATCCGTTGAAAAATATTGCGCGCGTTGCTGCACCCAGCAAGTATATTGGAAATTATAAGTTAATTCAAAACTTTTATAAGTCCCTTAGTGTGACACCACGCTCATGTTCCACTGCCCGTTACAGTTTCCCAGCAGCAGAACATCACTCCCAGGTGACAATTCCATTATGAGTTTCAATGTCCTGTGATTTAAGCTTCCATAGCTATTCTGTATAGAGAATCGGGCCACACCCCCTTTTCCAATGCACAAACCAGTTTTTCAGTAGAAAGACTTTGGCAATTAGTAACTCCATACTGAGTTTTATTGTCATGCGACGTTTAGTTCCAAAACTATTCAATATCAAAAATTTGACTTGTGTGGTCGGAGCCATAACCCCTTTTCCTATGCCCGTCCCAGTTCTCTTGTTTATTTATAAAAAACTTATTGAATCACACAATGTCAATTCTATTAAGTAAAAAGTCAGCCGTTTGTTCTTTTTGTTCATTTATAAATTACAGGAAAACCACCGCCAAAACATGTGTAGAAAAGTTGCATGCAACGAAACAAATAATTATACGTACATACATACATACATACATCTTTATATCAAGTCGGATTGAATCTCATTCTCATCAAAAAAATCCTCAACATGCTAAAGGTGGTCAGTAAATCCCCTTTTAACAAAACTGTGTTAGATTAATTCTCCACATCAAAACTACTTTGAACATATTAGAATGTACTTCGATCCAATTAGCTTTAAGCGCAGCAAAGTATGTATGTATATGTATTTGTTCGTTTGTTTTGTTGTTTTGTGCTTGCTGAGAACAAAAAGAGTATAGTAGAGAGCAACATGCAGTTTATTGAGGCTCTCGCAGCACAAACGCATGAAAAGCTAACGATCAAGCAATGCATGGCATTGTGGATGATTTTTTAAAAAACTTTACACTTTAATTAAAGATGCTTATTATTGAAATTTCGTAAAGAAAATAACCAATGAACCTTTTGTAGCACAAATGTGATATTTTAAATTTTATTTCAAAAAAATCGAACCAGTACTTTTGGAGTTTTGCGGACACAAAAAATTTTCACTCTCATTTTATATAATAGTATAGATGTGCAAAAATTGAAAGGTCTAATATTTTCTCATTGAAATTTGTCATCGTAATATGTACAAATCGGAAGATCAGTGCAATAAATATAGCAAAATTATCAGAAAAAGAACAGATTTTCATGTTTTTGCCTATAACCCAAAAACTCGAGCTGATGGAGAAAAACGGAATCCATATACGAAATCAACAGCCAAAATGCATTCGGGATTGACTATCGAGAACTCTGCACCTTTTATAAAGTGTCATTTTGTAATTCAGTGTAATTTTACTATAGTACATCAAAATTAAAGACTTCATACTAGAGTGCTTTCGTCGTTATAAAGTAGAAATAAAATTCAGCAGGGTATCCAGTTTAAGATTTTCGCACTGACAATAAATGACGCGTATTAATCGAGCTGTAGAAGATAATTTAAACGTACATAGACTTTTACTGATTTTTAAATCAGTAAAAATGCTACAACCATGAAAAAACGTTGCATGGAATTTTTACTCTGTGACTACTGACGTAACGGTAAATTTTAAGGATCGAAAATAAAGATGAGGTCTTCGGGCTCATGATAAAAATACCAAAAAAATTGACGGCGTCATGATCCTCTCATGGAACCGCCTAAAGTGACACATATACATCACTTTTGCTGGATTAATTGCATGTTGCTAACGAAAATTTAATGCACCAAGGAAAAGCACAACCAATGGATAACCAAATAAAAACAAGCAATAGAAAAAGCAACAACACCTACAACACCAACACCAACACCAACACCAACACCAACACCAACACCAACACCAACACACACACCAACACCAACACCAACACCAACACCAACACCAACACCAACACACACACCAACACCAACACCAACACACACACCAACACCAACACCAACATCAACATCAACATCAACATCAACATCAACATCAACATCAACATCAACATCAACATCAACATCAACATCAACATCAACATCAACATCAACATCAACATCAACATCAACATCAACATCAACATCAACATCAACATCAACATCAACATCAACATCAACATCAACATCAACATCAACATCATCATCAACATCAACATCAACATCAACATCAACATCAACATCAACATCAACATCAACATCAACATCAACATCAACATCAACATAAACATCAACATCAACATCAACATCAACATCAACATCAACATCAACATCAACATCAACATCAACATCAACATCAACATCAACATCAACATCAACATCAACATCAACATCAACATCAACATCAACATCAACATCAACATCAACATCAACATCAACATCAACATCAACATCAACATCAACATCAACATCAACATCAACATCAACATCAACATCAACAACATCAATATCAACATCAACATCAACTTCAACATCAACATCAACATCAACATCAACATCAACATCAACATCAACATCAACATCAACATCAACATCAACATCAACATCAACATCAACATCAACATCAACATCAACATCAACATCAACATCAACATCAACATCAACATCATCATCAACATCAACATCAACATCAACATCAACATCAACACCAACATCAACATCAACATCAACATCAACATCAACATCAACATCAACATCAACATCAACATCAACATCAACATCAACATCAACATCAACATCAACATCAACATCAACATCAACATCAACATCAACATCAACATCAACATCAACATCAACATCAACATCAACATCAACATCAACATCAACATCAACATCATCATCAACATCAACATCAACATCAACATCAACATCAACATCAACATCAACATCAACATCAACATCAACATCAACATCAACATCAACATCAACATCAACATCAACATCAACATCAACATCAACATCAACATCAACATCAACATCAACATCAACATCAACATCAACATCAACATCAACATCAACATCAACATCAACATAAACATCAACATCAACATCAACATCAACATCAACATCAACATCAACATCAACATCAACATCAACATCAACATCAACATCAACATCAACATCAACATCAACATCAACATCAACATCAACATCAACATCAACATCAACATCAACATCAACATCAACATCAACATCATCATCAACATCAACATCAACATCAACATCAACATCAACACCAACATCAACATCAACATCAACATCAACATCAACATCAACATCAACATCAACATCAACATCAACATCAACATCAACATCAACATCAACATCAACATCAACATCAACATCAACATCAACATCAACATCAACATCAACATCAACATCAACATCAACATCAACATCAACATCAACATCAACATCAACATCAACATCAACATCAACATCAACATCAACATCAACATCAACATCAACATCAACATCAACATCAACATCAACATCAACATCAACATCTACATCAACATCAACATCAACATCAACATCAACATCAACATCAACATCAACATCAACATCAACATCAACATCAACATCAACATCAACATCAACATCAACATCAACATCAACATCAACAACAACATCAACACCAAAACCAAAACCAACACCAACACCAACAGCAACATCAACATCAACATCAACATCAACATCAACATCAACATCAACATCAACATCAACATCAACATCAACATCAACATCAACATCAACATCAACATCAACATAAACATCAACATCAACATCAACATCAACATCAACATAAACATCAACATCAACATCAACATCAACATCAACATCAACATCAACATCAACATCAACATCAACATCAACATCATCATCAACATCAACATCAACATCAACATCAACATCAACATCAACATCAACATCAACATCAACATCAACATCAACATCAACATCAACATCAACATCAACATCAACATCAACATCAACATCAACATCAACATCAACATCAACATCAACATCAACATCAACATCTACATCAACATCAACATCAACATCAACATCAACATCAACATCAACATCAACATCAACATCAACATCAACATCAACATCAACATCAACATCAACAACAACATCAACACCAAAACCAAAACCAACACCAACACCAACAGCAACATCAACATCAACATCAACATCAACATCAACATCAACATCAACATCAACATCAACATCAACATCAACATCAACATCAACATCAACATCAACATCAACATCAGCATCAACATCAACATCAAAATCAACATCAACATCAACATCAACATCAACATCAACATCAACATCAACATCAACATCAACATCAACATCAACATCAACATCAACATCAACATCAACATCAACATCAACATCAACATCAACATCAACATCAACATCAACATCAACATCAACATCAACATCAACATCAACATCAACATCAACATCAACATCAACATCAACATCAACATCAACATCAACATCAACATCAACATCAACATCAACATCAACATCAACATCAACATCAACATCAACATCAACATAAACATCAACATCAACATCAACATCAACATCAACATCAACATCAACATCAACATCAACATCAACATCAACATCAACATCAACATCAACATCAACATCAACATCAACATCAACATCAACATCAACATCAACATCAACATCAACATCAACATCAACATCAACATCAACATCAACATACACATCAACATCAACATCAACATCAACATCTACATCATTATCAACATCAACATCAACATCAACATCAACATCAACATCAACATCAACATCAACATCAACATCAACATCAACATCAACATCAACATCAACATCAACATCAACATCAACATCAACATCAACATCAACATCAACATCAACATCAACATCAACATCAACATCAACATCAACATCAACATCAACATCAACATCAACATCAACATCAACATCAACATCAACATCAACATCAACATCAACATCAACATCAACATCAACATCAACATCAACATCAACATAAACATCAACATCAACATCAACATCAACATCAACATAAACATCAACATCAACATCAACATCAACATCAACATCAACATCAACATCAACATCAACATCAACATCAACATCAACATCAACATCAACATCAATATCAACATCAACATCAACTTCAACATCAACATCAACATCAACATCAACATCAACATCAACATCAACATCAACATCAATATCAACATCAACATCAACATCAACATCAACATCATCATCAACATCAACATCAACATCAACATCAACATCAACATCAACATCAACATCAACATCAACATCAACATCAACATCAACATCAACATCAACATCAACATCAACATCAACATCAACATCAACATCAACACCAAAACCAACATCAACATCAACATCAACATCAACATCAACATCAACATCAACATCAACATCAACATCAACATCAACATCAACATCAACATCAACATCAACACTAAAACCAAAACCAACACCAACACCAACAGCAACATCAACATCAACATCAACATCAACATCAACATCAACATCAACATCAACATCAACATCAACATCAACATCAGCATCAACATCAACATCAACATCAACATCAACATCAACATCAACATCAACATCAACTTCAACATCAACATCAACATCAACATCAACATCAACATCAACATAAACATCAACATCAACATCAACATCAACATCAACAACAACATCAACACCAAAACCAAAACCAACACCAACACCAACAGCAACATCAACATCAACATCAACATCAACATCAACATCAACATCAACATCAACATCAACATCAACATCAACATCAACATCAACATCAACATCAACATCAACATCAACATCAACATCAACATCAACATCAACTTCAACATCAACATCAACATCAACATCAACATAAACATCAACATCAACATCAACATCAACATCAACAACAACATCAACACCAAAACCAAAACCAACACCAACACCAACAGCAACCTCAACATCAACATCAACATCAACATCAACATCAACATCAACATCAACATCAACATCATTATCAACATGAACATCAACATCAACATCAACATCAACATCAACATCAACATCAACATCAACATCTACATCAACATCAACATCAACATCAACATCAACATCAACATCAACATCAACATCAACATCAACATCAACATCAACATCAACATCAACATCAACATCAACATCAACATCAACATCAACATCAACATCAACATCAACAACAACATCAACACCAAAACCAAAACCAACACCAACACCAACAGCAACATCAACATCAACATCAACATCAACATCAACATCAACATCAACATCAACATCAACATCAACATCAACATCAACATCAACATCAACATCAACATCAACATCAACATCAACATCAACATCAACATCAACATCAACATCAACATCAACATCAACATCAACATCAACATCAACATCAACATCAACATCAACATCAACATCAACATCAACATCAACATCAACACCAAAACCAACATCAACATCAACATCAACATCAACATCAACATCAACATCAACATCAACATCAACATCAACATCAACATCAACATCAACATCAACATCAACATCAACATCAACATCAACATCAACATCAACATCAACATCAACATCAACATCAACACCAAAACCAAAACCAACACCAACACCAACAGCAACATCAACATCAACATCAACATCAACATCAACATCAACATCAACATCAACATCAACATCAACATCAACATCAACATCAACATCAACATCAACATCAACATCAACATCAACATCAACATCAACATCAACATCAACATCAACTTCAACATCAACATCAACATCAACATCAACATAAACATCAACATCAACATCAACATCAACATCAACAACAACATCAACACCAAAACCAAAACCAACACCAACACCAACAGCAACATCAACATCAACATCAACATCAACATCAACATCAACATCAACATCAACATCAACATCAACATCAACATCAACATCAACATCAACATCAACATCAACATCAACATCAACATCAACATCAACATGAACATCAACATCAACATCAACATCAACATCAACATCAACATCAACATCAACATCAACATCAACATCAACATCAACATCAACATCAACATCAACATCAACATCAACATCAACATCAACATCAACATCAACATCAACATCAACATCAACATCAACATCAACATCAACATCAACATCAACATCAACATCAACATCAACATCAACATCAACATCAACATCAACATCAACATCAACATCAACATCAACATCAACATCTACATCAACATCAACATCAACATCAACATCAACATCAACATCAACATCAACATCAACATCAACATCAACATCAACATCAACATCAACATCAACATCAACATCAACATCAACATCAACATCAACACCAAAACCAAAACCAACACCAACACCAACAGCAACATCAACATCAACATCAACATCAACATCAACATCAACATCAACATCAACATCAACATCAACATCAACATCAACATCAACATCAACATCAACATCAACATCAACATCAACATCAACATCAACATCAACATCAACATCAACATCAACATCAACATCAACATCAACATCAACATCAACATCAACATCAACATCAACATCAACATCAACATCAACATCAACATCAACATCAACATCAACATCAACATCAACATCAACATCAACATCAATATCATTATCAACATCAACTTCAACATCAACATCAACATCAACATCAACATCAACATCAACATCGACATCAACATCAACATCAACATCAACACCAACACCAACATCAACATACACGTGTATCGCCGTATTTTATGTACACGTCAGAATTTTTTTTTTGTATGATTTAAGTTCTGTGGTGCCCCACAGTGAATGAGATGACTCAATACACTTGTTGAAAAATATAATAGAAGGAGCTGTTGGAATTTGATGAAACTTAATCCAGTACCAAAAATCTAAGTTTTATACTGGTTTCGGTTGGTTGAAAACCGATTTTTTTGAAGTTATTTTCTTATTACATAAATACTTTTTGTGGCGTCCGTGGCGTAGTTGGTTAAAGTGCGTGGCCGCTATGTCAAAGAACCTGGAGATCCAGATTCGAACCCCAGCAGCGACAGAAAATTATTTGAATTAAAATAATTTTTCTGTACGGCCGCCACCTCTCTGCAGACAATGGCAAACCTCAGAGAGTAATAAAAATGCCATGTAAAGCTTCTTGAGAATAAGAACATTCCGTTCATCGCTGTTCGGAGTCGGCGTTAAGCATGTAGGTCCATTTCTCGGTCAATTGTGTACAAACTTAATAACACGCACAACACAATTGATCATAAGAAGCTAGGTCAAAGTCCTTTCAAGGGCTGAAATGGCCAGTTATTTATTTTTTTTTTTTTTTATTTAAATACTTTTTTCGGCGATTTCATAAATCCATTTCGTTTTTTTTTTTTTGTTTTCTGCATTTCCTCAGATAGTTTAGAATTTTTTAAAACCAAAAATATAGATCCCACTGTGGTATTGAATAAATCCAAAAGAACAATTTTCAACCAATTGCATTGTTTTAAAAGGAAACCTACTTTTTAACCGACTTCAAAAAGGAGGAGGTCACTTGCCGATTTCCGTAATTTTTTGTCAACCGATAGATATCGTGAAAGCGGAGGTCCTTTTTTAAAGAAGTGCACGATATTCGACAAAGGGGTGTGTCAATATAAGAAAAACATTGCATTTCAGTTGATATTTTTTCTAGGGTACTGAAATTTACAGTACAAATAGTGAGGTAGACATTCGACAAATTACGGTCTATAAAAAGGGCGTTATTTGACAAAGAAGTGTGGTTATATTAGAAAAACACTGTATCTCGAATAGTATTGACACTAGGGTTCTGAAATTTAGTACAGGGGTAGACACAAATTTTAGAAATTACTGTAAAGAAAGTGGGCGTTATTCAACAAAGGAGCATTCAACAAAGGGCTACACTACAAGCAACGACTTGCTTCTGAAAAACGAATAATAAGTCAGGCTTGGTTCTATTTTGTTTCTACCCTACATTAATTGGTAGAAAAATACAACTTTCTACTTTTCAAGTCTGTTTTCAAGTCATTGCGACTGCGCTGCCGATGAAAGCCTCTGACGAGCGTCTACTTATGCTTTTCTATACAAAGTGAGAAAATTAAAAACAAACAACAACAACAACAACCAAAACAAACAAACATACAAACATACTTCAATCCAATGCTTTAAAATAGTGTTGACTGCGTAGTACACACACGTGTGGAGCAACATTTCGTCTTTTTGCGTATACACGAAAGAGTAAATTAGACAAATGCTGTTGCTGTGGTCGATACTGCTTTAAAGTTAAACTTTTTTCTCAACTCGAGAAACGAAGTTTGCACTGACGACACGAAGTTAATTCCACGAACTTCGTAAACAGACTTGAAAATAAACGATTTGTAGGTAAAATCGTTTATTTGCTTTTTCCCTACATTTCAAGTTTCTACACTTCAAGTTTTCTAAATTTGGCGACTTCATTTTTGCTGCCTATGATTCGCGCAAACTTGTTGTTTGTCTGTCTCGACTTGCATTGAGTTGAAAAACTAGAAGAAATTGAAACAGCAAATGAATCCATTCATGCAGATCTCTGACATCTACTTCATGCCGGTAGGCAGACATGGATTTAGACATGGATGGCATTTTTAACAGCAGGCAATAATCATTTTATATACTCATCTCTGTGGCTAACAATTCAAACTGAGCAAATTCTTAGACGAGGCCAAAACCGATCGACGGTTGTAAGTACCAGATAAGTAATATAGTACGCAGTGAAACACGACCAAACTTCTTGACGCTTGCTTTTATTCTGTCTTTTCTTTTCAAGTTACTACCCAAGCTTTATTTTCTGATGCTCGGTTGCATAACAATATTTTTCTTAACTACTATTTACAGGGTTTCACATTTGTCATTTAAACTAATATTACATGGTTTTATAATAAAGAATACATACAACAAGATACTTAAGCAAATAGTGCTAAACAATAGGGGTATTCATATGCTTAAGACAACATAATAACTTACTACTACAATTCGGCTATCCTGACTATGAGATCTCCTGATCTCCTGTTAATTTATTTAGAGAACCATCACGTCCTTTGAACCATGGTCGTATATTTCCAATAGCCCACACACCCGTATACGGTATTCGCGACTGTTGAAAATTTTCAACATCTTGCAATAAGTATCGGTCATTACGTAAAACTTTAGTTACTTTGTAAGGTCCTTTAAATTTTGGAATCAGTTTCTTAGATATGCCAGTATGCGAGTCAAAATTGTGCACCATAACATAGTCACCTTCTACAAATTCAATAGGTTTTTTTCGCTTTCCGTCTACATATTTCTTATTGTATGACTGCAACTGTTCCTGTTTTATCTCAGCGGCTTTCCGCACTTCTTTTCTATCTTTTGTTTCTATACTTTGTTCAACTTCTACAAAACTTTCTTTCAACAAATCTATATTTTTCCCTCTTTGCTGAGTTCCAAAAAGCATGACACTCGGGTATTCGTTTATAGTTCTATGCTGTGTATTATTAAATATATATTCTACAGTTTCTACTACTTTATCCCAATGGAGATTTTCTTCTGGCTTGACTAACTTCGCTATCATTGGACCTAAACTTCTATTAATTCGTTCCACTTGGCCATTTGCCTGTGGTGATCCTGTAGCTATCTTTATATGTTTAACGTTATTTACTTCTAAAAACTGTTTAAACTCGTTTGATGTAAAGCAACTCCCCCTATCTGATATTATGCACCTTGGACGACTATACGATCGAAAATAATCGGTCAACGCTTGAATTGCTTCCTTGGAGCTTGTTGTTTTAGCCGGATATAATCTAACGAATTTACTGTATGCATCGACAACAACTAAAATATGCTTCAATGATCGTGAATTATCTATCGGTCCGTAATGATCAACATGAACAACACCGAACGGAGCATTTTCTTTAGGAATGTTGTGTATAAATCCCTCCGTTTTTCCAGACTTAGACGAGTATACGATACACTTAAGACAATTTTTAATATGATTTTCTACCTTTTCTCTAATTTTCGGAAACCAATAACTTTTTGATATTAAATTTATTACCTTATCTATCCCCACATGACCCATTTCGTCATGATATTTATATAAAACGTGTGCTTCCATATCCTCAGGCACATAAAACAAAATGACACCATCATTTTTCTTTTTATATAATACTCCATTTCTCATTTCGTACAAAGAATGTTCTGATTTTTGCAATTCTTCACACAATTTTCTTAATTTTTCGTCTTTTCCCTGACATATAACTAAATTCTCTTCAAATGTATTCGTTTCTATAACCATAATATTTGTACATCTACTCAATGCATCAACATGTTGCATCCGGGCACCTGCTCTATGTTCCAGTATATAATCAAAATTTTGCAGTTCTAATGCCCACCGTGCAATCCTAGGATTCAGTTCCTTTTTACTTAAAGTTAACGTCAACGAATTACAATCTGTTATAATCTTAAACTTTTTGCCTTGAAGATAAACACGAAAACGTTTTAAAGCATTTATTATAGCCAATGTTTCAAGCTCGAAACTATGGTATTTCGACTCGACTTCGGTAGTTCTTTTTGAAAAATAAAACACAGGATGTAATTTTCCATCTTGTTTCCTTTGCATAAGTATTGCACCTAATCCTATTGAACTCGCATCGCAATGCAATTCGGTTTCATCTTTTGGATCATACAACGCAAGTATTGGTGCTTCCACCAATTTCTTTTTTAAAATTTCAAAAGCTTCTAACTCACTTACACCGAAATTAAATTTGTTGTTCTTTTTAATCAAATCATACAACGGTTTTGCTAAAATTGAAAAATTTTTTATAAATCGTCGAAATATGAACATAGGCCTAAAAAACTTTGAACTGAATGAGGTTTTAGTGGTACTGGATAATTTTGTATGGCCAACAAGCCCTTCTCATCTGCCTTTATACCATCACCTGTTACAATATAGCCTAAATATTTTACCTCAGTTTGCAAAAATTCACATTTGTCCAACCGTAACTCGAGTTTATTTTCAACTAATCTTTTGAAAACTTCTTTTAAAATGGCAAAATGTTCCTCAAAATTTTTTGTAGCTATCATTATATCATCTAAATAAATAATTAATTTATCTGCTTTTATCATGTCATTAAAAATTTTATTTATAAATTTTTGAAAAGTCGAAGGCGCATTTCTTAACCCAAAAGGCATCCTCATAAACGCATACTGTCCTAACGGTGTTACGAACGACGTATATTTTACTGAATCAGAATGCATATAAACATGGTAGAATCCATTTCTTAAATCCAACTTCGTAAAAACCTTTTTATTCGCTAAACTATCTAATAAGTCGTCTATAAGGGGAATTGGATAACTATTTTTAACGGTTACTTTATTTAATGTACGGTAATCGACACACATTCGAAGATCACCTGTTTTCTTCCTAATCAGCACAATAGGAGACACATACTCTGACTCGCTCGATTTGATATAACCTTTTTCTAAATAATCGTCTATCAATTTTTGCAGTTCGTTTTTTTCAGTATACGACAGTCTTCGTGGTGGACAATGAAACGGTTTCGTATTTTCTAATGTCAATTTCATTTCATATTTTATCGACGGTTCATTAGGACGTTCCGGTTTTACATAATGCTCCTTAAAAATTTCTACCAAATTTGTTTTTATCGCAGAGCACACATTCTCATTTACATTCAAATTACAATCATTTTCACTATCATTTTCAACATCAATTTCCAACAGCGAGTTTTCAAAGTTTAAATTATCATTGAGAATTGAATTTGAATAACAACTATCATTTGACTCCAACTCAGAAATTACTTTATACTCGCACGAATTCAAATTACAATCATTTTCAACATTACTTTTTAATAGCGAACTTTCAGAATCTAAATTATCATGAAGATCTGTATTAGAAATTTTAAAGTCATTGTTATTTGTTCCCAATTCGGAAACTATTTTATACCTGCATGATTTCAAAAAATCTCTTCCTAAAATAACATTAAAACTCGTTGACCCATCGGCAACCACAAATAAATTCAATTTCACTTTTTTATTATTAAAAATAATATAACATAAAACTTTGCCAAAAATATTCAATTTGCTCTTATTAATTCCAAAAAAATGTTTATCGTAAGAAAATAAATTTTGAATGTGGATATGTTCTTTAATGAACGACTTCTGTATGAATGAAATAGGGCTGCCGGTGTCTATGAGACATTCTAAAAATAAACTAACATTGTTGTTATTGTTCTCAAAATAAAAACTTAACTTTTTCACATAGTCATTCTGCTCCACATGATGAACCGTCTGCTTTCTGTCCGGGCACGCAGCAACACGATGACTTAGACTGCCACATCCATAACACGCACCCCACTCACGTTTCGGCTTCTTGCATTCAGCTGCTAGGTGGCCAAAAGAATTGCAGTTGAAGCATCTAATTTTTGATTCTGTTGCAAGCTGCTGTTTTGGAATACCTCGCTGCTGAAGAGTAACTTTTGAAAATGCCTGCAACAACTGAGACTTTGTTGTGTAGCACTGAAGATATGCCTGTGTCCTGAGTCGCTCATCAGGAATGCCTTCAACCATGTAGTCAATCATCTCATCCTCACCAACGTCAAAATTGTTTGAAAGTATTAATTTGTCATTAAAATATTCGGCAAACTTCTCGCCAACTTTCCAACGGCGATCCTCAAATTTACGGCGCAGAGAAAGCTTAGACTCCTTGCATCCAAACAAAGTTGACATTTCATTTAGCAAACTTGTCAAACTTTCCGACGCAAAACATGGTTTTGAATGTAGCCACGATTGCGCCTTACCACGTAATTTGCTCATCATTAGTGCTTGTAATGTGTATTCGTCTGCTGAATAAACATCGCCTAAACTTCTCAACTGCGATACCCAAACATCAATGCTTGAAGTTCCATCGTACTCCGGCAATAAATCTTTTAAATTTGTACACATATTATTGTGTGAATTCGCTGTCGTTGGAGTTGTTGCTGCCGTTGAAATTATTGCCGCCGTTGTGTTTTGTTCTGCCAGTGCACTCATTCTTATTAGCAAATTGTTTTCTCGCTCAAGCAGTTGCTTCTCCCATTTGAGCAGCTCGACTTCTCTTTCGTAATTTCTAGCGTCGCGTTTTTCGGTTACTACTTCTTTGTTTGCAGTTTGTGCGTTACTTTCTTCTACTTCTATGTCCGTCTCTCCTTCTTCATCTGCCTCTTGTTCATTATCATCTTCGTCGTTTTTATCGTCAACTGGACACACGCCACGCTTTTCGGAAGGCACTTCGTTAAGTCGCAAAATCAACGTACTTTTCGTTCCCGTCGTTGGCAACATTAAGTGACGCAGCCACTGACGCAGCTGCACTGCCGTATACATATTAGTGTCAACGTCCATTTCAGCAGTTTTTCTTTTCTTTTTTTTTTTTTTTTTTTTTCTCTTTATAACACTCTTTTCTTTTTTTTTTTTTTTTATTTGCTTTCGCTTCTAAACTTTTTATGATTTTCACACTCTTTTTTCAATATCTTTAGGTTTTCTATCCTTTTATTGTTTTTACACTTCTCGATCGTTTTAAATGTGTTCTTTTTAATAAAATTGATTTCAGTTCAATTTGTTTAATATTTTTCACTGTTTCACGACTTATTTGTCAGGTTTTTTTTTTTCTATAGGCGGATCCCACTTCTGAATTATAGTACGCAGTGAAACACGACCAAACTTCTTGACGCTTGCTTTTATTCTGTCTTTTCTTTTCAAGTTACTACCCAAGCTTTATTTTCTGATGCTCGGTTGCATAACAATATTTTTCTTAACTACTATTTACAGGGTTTCACATTTGTGATTTAAACTAATATTACATGGTTTTATAATAAAGAATACATACAACAAGATACTTAAGCAAATAGTGCTAAACAATAGGGGTATTCATATGCTTAAGACAACATAATAACTTACTACTACAGTAAGTTTAAAGATTCCTTGATGTATATCGAAAAAATTTCATATAAAATTATTTCTCGTTCGCTTGATTAATTTTCTTAAACTCATATTTTTTTATGGTTACTAAAAGCTATGAATTTTTTTTAAAAAATATGTAAACAAAAACTCAAACGTAACTCTTAAAACACTTAAAGTCAACTTACAGCTGTAAGTTAATTAAAATATTAAAAAATTACTGTGTCTCAAAAGCAAGATGTAGGGAACTTAGAGCAAAAATGCTCCATCGAGTTGATGAAGTTACGTTAAATTAAAGCTGTAAAAAGCAAAGCATTGCTAAGTTGTATGTGCCAACAACAATTAAAAGCAATAAACAAAACAACAACAACAACAACAACAACAACAACAACAACAACAACAACAGCAACAACAACAACAACAACACCAGCTATATCAAAATCGACAGCAACAACAGACACCATCATAATAACTCATAATAATGTTTCGTCTTCAGCGAGAAGATATTTTCTTATTTACAGTTAATTACTGTGAAATTAAAGCTAACTTTGTTTTTGTCAGCGCTAATGAAATTGTTGCTGTTGAATTTTTGTTTTTTGTTCTGTTTAATTTTTTTTTTTTTTAATTTTGTTATTGTGCTTTTTATGCGCGATACTCACTTTGTCGTGCTATGCTGTACTTAAAACTTTGTCACTTAAAAAAACGCTTTTATTCTCCTTCTTGTTTTTGCTGTTAGTTAAATTTAGTCATTTTTATTTGCTGACTTATTTTTATTTTACAAGGTGAAAAAGGAAAATTTTGTTGAAAGTATGCCAAAGTTCATTATACACAACAAATTTAAAAATATACGTATATATTAAAGAAGAAAAAAAAATGTAATATTTTAACGTTTTTGTAGTTAATTCAAAATTGACATTATTACGAAGGTTGCCTTTTAAGTCTTGCGCCTGATAATGAAAAAAAAAAACCGTGGATAATAAGTGAAGATGTTTTTAATGTTTTTCAAAGTATTCCCCAAGATGTTCAATACACACACTTGCATTCGTTTGAACCATCTTTCGAAACAGTTTTCCCACTCTGAAGTTGGTACTTCCCAAAGCAGACTTTTTAAGGCCTCAAAGATCTGCTTGGGTGAAGGAAATATGCTCACTAGACCGTATCTCAAAAATAAGTGCGCCGTATACCAGCGAATATGATGCATTTTTGCAAGACAATAAACGAAAAAAAAATTTTTTTGTTTGTCCGAACATAGGGGTCGCGCATTGACATATTTCCTTATATCTCTGGTGTTTACAGTCGGATTTTAAAGTTTGGTATATCAATGTTTTTATCTCAAGGAGACCAATATGAAGTCATTGAAATCAAGTGCACCGTTCTACTACTTACCCTCCAGATCTCAGTTCCTACCATCCTAATGTGCCACCCTAATATCAAAAAAATAAAGCTCTTAAAATATCATTAATCTTTTGCTCAAGAAAAATATCGATATTTCCAGCAGAACTATTTTTAAAAAATTTTTTAAAGTTTTTTACCGAACGTAGGGCTACTTTTTTTCATTTTCATCATATCTTCGGTATTAAAAGTCTGATCGTATTGAATGACATATCGATGTTTTTGTCTGAAAGAGGCCACTTATTTTTTCTCCAAAATAATAAAAAAAAAGAAGAGTTGGCTGTGTCGTGGACACACCCGTAGATTTTGACGTGACGAAGTTTCTTGTTAGTGTTGGTGTTGTTGTTGTTGTTGTTGTTGTTGTTGTTGTTGTTGTTGTTGCTGTTGTTGTTGTTGTTGTTGTTGTTGTTGTTGTTGTTGTTGTTGTTGTTGTTGTTGTTGTTGTTGTTGTTGTTGTTGTTGTTGTTGTTGTTGTTGTTGTTGTTGTTGTTGTTGTTGTTGGTGTTGTTGTTGTTGTTGTTGTTATTGTTGTTGTTGTTGTTTGTGTTGTTGTTGTTGATGTTGATGTTGATGTTGATGTTGATGTTGATGTTAATGTTGATGTTGATGTTGATGTTGATGTTGATGTTGATGTTAATGTTGATGTGGATGTTGATGTTGATGTTGATGTTGATGTTGATGTTGATGTTGATGTTCATGTTGATGTTGATGTTCATGTTGATGCTGATGTTGATGTTGATGTAGATGTTGATGTTGATGTTGATGTTGATGTTGATGTTGATGTTGATGTTGATGTTGATGTTGATGTTGATGTTGATGTTGATGTTGATGTTGATGTTGATGTTGATGTTGATGTTGATGTTGATGTTGATGTTGATGTTGATGTTAATGTTGATGTTGATGTTGATGTTGATGTTGATGTTGATGTTAATGTTGATGTGGATGTTGATGTTGATGTTGATGTTGATGTTGATGTTGATGTTGATGTTCATGTTGATGTTGATGTTCATGTTGATGTTGATGTTGATGTTGATGTAGATGTTGATGTTGATGTTGATGTTGATGTTGATGTTGATGTTGATGTTGATGTTGATGTTGATGTTGATGTTGATGTTGATGTTGATGTTGATGTTGATGTTGATGTTGATGTTGATGTTGATGTTGATGTTGATGTTCATGTTGATGTTGATGTTGATGTTGATGTAGATGTTGATGTTGATGTTGATGTTGATGTTGATGTTGATGTTGATGTTGATATTGATGTTGATGTTGATGTTGATGTTGATGTTGATGTTGATGTTGATGTTGATTGTTGTTGATGTTGATGTTGATGTTGATTGTTGTTGATGTTGGTCTTGATGTTCATGTTGATGTTGATGTTGATGTTGATGTTGATGTTGATGTTGATGTTGATGTTGATGTTGATGTTGATGTTGATGTTGATGTTGATGTTGATGTTGATTGTTGTTGATGTTGGTCTTGATGTTCATGTTGATGTTGATGTTGATGTTTATGTTTATGTTTATGTTGATGTAGATGTTGATGTTGATGTTGATATTGATGTTGATGTTGATGTTGATGTTGATGTTGATGTTGATGTTGATGTTGATGTTGATGTTGATGTTGATGTTGATGTTGATGTTGATGTTGATGTTGATGTTGATGTTGATGTTGATGTTGATGTTGATGTTGATGTTGATGTTGATGTTGATGTTGATGTTGATGTTAATGGTTATGATTATGTTGATGTTGATGGTGATGTTCATGTTAATGTTGATGTTGATGTTGATGCTGATGTTGATGTCGATGTTAATGTTGATGTTAATATTGATGTTGATGTTGATGTTGATGTCGATGTTGATGTTAATGTTGATGTAGATGTTGATGTTAATGGTTATGTTTATGTTGATGTTGATGGTAATGTTGATATTGATGTTTATGTTAATGTTGATGTTGATGTTGATGTTGAAGTTGAGTTGATGTTAATGTTGATGTTGATGTTGATGTTGATGTTGATGTTGATGTTGATGTTGATGTTGATGTTAATGGTTATGTTTATTTTGATGTTGATGTTGATATTGATGTTTATGTTAATATTGATATTGATGTTGATGTTGATGTCGATGTTGATTTTGATGTTAATGTTAATGTTGATGTTGATGTTGATGTTGATTTTAATGGTTATTTTGATGTTGATGTTGATGTTGGTGTTGGTGTTGGTGTTGGTATTGGTGTTGGTGTTGGTGTTAGTGTTGGTGTTGGTGTTGGTGTTGGTGTTGGTGTTGGTGTTGGTGTTGGTGTTGGTGTTGGTGTTGGTGTTGGTGTTGGTGTTGGTGTTGGTGTTGCTGTTGGTGTTGGTGTTGGTGTTGCTGTTGGTGTTGGTGTTGGTGTTGGTGTTGGTGTTGGTGTTGGTGTTGGTGTTGGTGTTGGTGTTGGTGTTGGTGTTGGTGTTGGTATTGGTATTGGAGTTGTTGTTGGATTTGGAGTTGGTGCTTTTCGTTTAGCTTTTTTTTTTGCTTCCCC